>CM022399.1:57920192-58124485 GCA_011833715.1 Carcinoscorpius rotundicauda | reverse complement strand
ACCTATCTTTGTAGATCAGCAAGTCGACATCCGAAGAAAGTTTTTGGCTCAGGAACAGTGACTGGATCAAGTGATTTTATATAATAGTTGTTAAACTGTCTTTCTTTACTTATTCAGCCTGATGGCTTATTTCCTGTGTGATTAGGTTCAGTATGGATTCGTCTCAAAACAATGAAAAAATATCCAGTGGTGTACTCTTGCTTGAAATTTAATTCACGTGTTTTTGACGTACATTTTTCAATGATTTGAAATCCACATCTGCAGCTGAAAATAAAGTAATGTTAGTTGACCAAGTCAACTGACAATCATCAGGAACTGTAAGAAGTGTATCATTATATTCACTTTCAAAGTCATTGCTAGTATAGTCACTTTTTGGAATGCCCTTCAGATCAGACTTCAACAACAATTCTCCTAGCCTGTGCAGATGTAAATCTTTATTTGTTTACAATTTCATATAATTGCTGTCTGGTTTCTTACATTTTCTTTCTGTCCCACCTGATCATTTGGTTAGAATTTTGTTTTGGCATGACAGTGCAATCAAAATGATATTAAAATATCCAATGATTTATTTTCATTTTCACACTATAAATGTAACAACAGCTGTGAGTCAGTCTAGTTTTAGAATGAAAATCCAGCAAACTCAGAGGTGTGTATCGAGTAACTGATAATTTAGCAATTGCTACTTTACTGGCATGCTGGGTAATAGTGGTAGATGGTGAGGCTGGAAAACTGACCTTTCAAGTATATATGCTTCACCATTAGGACCTTTTTCTGGCTTATGAGGTTCAAAATGTTAACGTACTTATTCAGTTTAATTATAGTCGCTTTTAGACATTCTGCTGTAGTAACTTAAGTATATTTGTTCTAAGATGCTGTGAAAGTTAATAAGACTCAGAGGAATGGCCAGTACAAGTGTGAGGTCCTGTGTTATTTAACTAGCTCTACAGGTAACAACTAATAGGCTCTTGTTGTGAGTTATTGCTTTTGCAAAAGACAACCTGCCTCCATGGTCTAAATTAAAAGAAATTGGATGTGAGAAGGTTAATTTGTGAAGATGAGTAATTTGAAAGCCTGAGATAAAATGTGCATTCAAGAAGACAAAAAAATTTTTTTCTTCATATTTTCAACTTTTCATTTCACTGTACATTTATGATTTTACTATATTTAGAATTTGTGTAGTAGAAAAAGCAGAGATAAAACTATACAACTTTTACTGAAAAAAAATTGATATTATTGGTAATTCAAATAAAGAGTGAAAACTGATATGTATAGTTTCAAGATTAGTTTAGGTATATTGAGCCTGTATACAGAGGATTAATCGTGACAGAGTTGGATTTTGGACAAACTCCATATCAATCCATTCTGCTTTTACTTTGGAAAGTTCAAGATTACAGAATATTAACATGAAAACATTGAAGTAACAATGACTAAAACATATATTATCTGATACTACTAACTGTGACATAGTTATTTTTCTACTATTATAGCAATAGTAGCCCAAAATTGTTTCTAGATAATGGTTGCATGAAGTTGTTATGAAAATCGTAACAAAGCCTATATATTCATGGTTTTATGTAACACAAATAAACAATAGATCAACAGAGTTCAATGACATGTATTTATTTGTCCACTAATATTAGTTATATTATTTATGTGATTCCTCATAATAACCGTAACAGTGGTGTTTTAGAGTTAAATACTATTTTTTTGTGTAAGGTTATATGAAATTTTGTACCATTTATGTATATAGTTTTCGTACTTAATTAGGTGGCATGGATCCTAGTGACCTCATTCAAGTGTTCATAAGAAATCAGGTTTTCAGATATTGCAACCAGTTTTTCTCCTCTAATGGTTTCCAACCTGTATGAAACTTTGGATAGTTTGAAAATCAGTATTTAATGGAGTTATATATAAAGAGAATAGTTGACACTTTCTCTTTACAACAAAAAATATAAACACAGGTTCTTCATTTTTAAATCCTGTTATTTCACAACTTTTACTGCGAATAAAGGACACTTCTTGTTCGCTAAAGACAATTTCATCCAGTGGGTTTAGAACAGTGTCTGGTTAACCTGGTTTGGCAGTAAAAAGCTCTGACAAAGAGGATTTCAGAATGAAGTAATCTGTTATTTATATCAATATACAGCATTAAGATAAGTAAGTTCTTCCTTTAGCAGGGAGTAGTGACAAAGAGAAAGTGTTCATTGATAGTGCTTACACTATATGAATTTATGTTTTGAGGTAACAATGTCTGGGACAACAAAACTTACTACTTTTCTTATTTCAATCTTTCACAGAAACAAACTAGATAGATTTCTAGAGAGCTACACAAATTTCTCTAAATTCTGATCTGCATGAGTATAACACATAAATATAATAAATATTGCAGGTAGCTTTAAGTATTACGTGAATATATTCACATGTATACTTGTAAGTTGTCAACAGTAGTCCAAGCAAGTTTCCCTTTATTTTTCCTTTCAACTTTAACAGCTGTTTAAAATTACTTGTTCACCAAAGAACTTATTTTATAGTTTTCACTACTATTCAGTCTTACTTCTTTTCACTTTAAAAAACAATACAACTTAAATATAATTTTTTTAATACATAGAAGACAACTGTTAAAATGAGAGCTATCTAGTATTGGGCTAAAATCTGGGTTTTGTATGTAATGTTTGTGCAAAAACAAAGTAATATGAAAAAATGTCGTATTAAGCAGCATAATATGACGATGATGGATGTTACGTTTTTTTTATGTTTTATGTTTTTCGTAGACTAAACGCAACAGAAAGACACAGATAACAGCTTGTATATTTTATTACAACAAACTATTATATATGTAACAGATATAACATAAAATACATAACAACAATGACAGATATTAAGTTCAAACCTTCAAAATTAATTACAACACAAAATGATACTGGCCTGTATCTAATATAATGATATAGAATGAAAGTCCAAAAGTTCAGATCAGAAATCCAAAATTCCGGTCTAGGGTGTGAATTTGGTCCCACGAAGAAATACCGAAGTTTGAATGGAGAATGACGAAGTTCTTTTTACGGTGCTTCTTGATGAACGTCTCAAACTTGCCGCCTTCCAATTTTCCCAGTCTCCCCTAAACAGTCCGCACGTGACGACTCTCAGCACAACCAGTAATTCGAATGAATCGCAAAGATCGACGAGACAAAATCACAGCTTCTGTAGATCTAGCTCTGGTCACAAATCCAAGTTGAATAAAATCACAGCAAACACTTAAACTTTCTCAAACGAATGACTGACTTTTCTTATTCTTTTCTTCGAATAAAAACTAACGACTCTTCTTATTTCTCGCGTCTCCGTCTGTTTATATATTAGTAGGCCTCTTCTCGAACAATCGCGTGACTTCTACAGAACTCCAGAGCAATCCGCGCATGTCCGTTCTTGCACGAGACTCAACGTCCAGACACTAGGCCGCCATACATTTCCGTTTATAGTCATATATTTGATCTACCTAATCTAGAAATTTCTAAATGTTATTTTAAATGAATAACAACATATTTTATTGGTTTAAGCTTTGAAACAATAATATAAATATGGAAATGTAAATAATAGATATGGAAATTTAAACACAACACGACATGTTGTCGTTTACAAAATATTTACATGACATTTACATAACACTCTCCCCTTAAAAGTAAAAAAAAATTGAACTTGTGAAAACTTTTTTAACTTATTATACATAACATTGAACTAAGAAACAAATTTTAGTTAACCGATAATTATAACAAAACACTAAACAACTTAATTACCGTGACAATGCATCCGCGATGACATTATCCGAACCACGGATATGATTAATGGACACATTGTATTGCTGCAGAATAATACTCCACCTGAGTAACCTTTGATTCTTGTTTTTCATTTTGTTCACGAACACGAGTGGGTTGTGGTCGGTGTAAACATTAACAATCCATGGTGAAGAACACAAATAAACATCAAAATGTTGTAAGGCTAACAACAATGCAAGTGCTTCTTTCTCAATTGTTGAATAGTTTCTTTGATGTTTTTTAAGTTTTCTTGAAAAGTAACACACGGGATGGTTAACCCCATTTTGCTCTTGCAACAACACAGCACAAACACCGATGTCACTCGCATCTACAGCAAGCTTAAATGGTTTGTCAAAATCGGGAGCTTTGAGGATTGGAGCATTCATGAGCATGACCTTGATCCTTTTAAAGGCAGTCTGGCAATTCTGATTCCAGGAAAATTTTACATCCTTTTTTAGTAAAGCTGTTAAAGGTGCAGCCACATCAGAAAAATTTTGACAAAATTTCCTATAACATCCTGCCATGCCCAAGAATCTCATAACACCTCTTTTGTTCGTCGGCTCTGGATACTCCGCTATTGCCTGTACCTTAGCTTGGATATGCTTCACTTTACCCTGACCAATTTCATGGCCTAAGTACACAATTGTTGCTTTACCAAAGTCACTTTTTAACAGGTTGATAGTCAACTGAGCCTCGGAACACCTCTCAAAGAATGCACGAATGTGACTTAAATGCTCAGACCAGTCACTGCTTACTGTGTAAGTACATCATCAGTGTAAGCATACACATTTTATAATCCTGCAATGACATGATTCATCAACCTTTGAAATGTTGCACCAGAGTTTTTCATGTCAAATGGCATAACTTTGTATTGGTACAAACCATCGGGTGTTATGAAAGCCGAAATTTCTCTCGCTTGAGAAGTTAAAGGTACTTGCCAATAACCTTTGAGTAGGTCAAATTTGGTAAGGTATTTTTTTGAGTTACCTACACGGTCAATACAATCATCCATCCTAGGAATAGGATATGAATCAGTCTTGGTCACATCATTAACCTTTCTGAAATCTGTACAGAACCTGACTGAACCATCAGGCTTTGGTACTAAGATACAAGGTGAACTCCAATTACTTTTTGACAACTCAATGAAATCATTTTCAAGCATGTATTGTACCTCTGACCTGATTTTTGACAATTTCACAGGATTGGCCCGATATGGATGTTGTTTTATTGGTCGAGTGTTCTCAATAATGACATCATGTTCTATGACATTGGTTCTACCAGGCACATCAGGGAACAAATGAGCAAACTCTAAAATCAAACCTTTCAACTCTTGACTTTGTTGTTGGGTTAAATGATTGAGTTTCTAATCTAAGTTTGCTAATACTTATGAGTTTTTGAGTTTAACGTGGGTGTCTGGAATGCTATTTTCTATAATTTCAGGAGGATGGTCATGATCTTCATTCACACCACTTGTCACATCCACAGGAACAGCATTCGACACATTTATTTTCTTTCGGACATGATAGGGTTTCAACATATTGATATGACAAAGCTGTTTGCTTTTCCTCCGATCAGGGGTAGTGATTACGTAGTTTAGACCATTGATCTTCTTTTCAATTGAATAAGGTCCAAAATATTTAGCTTGAAGCGAAGAGCTTGATGTGGGCAACAAGACTAGTACTTGGTCACCGACATTAAAAGATTGCTTTCTGGCCCTTTTGTCATACCAGGTTTTCATCTCTTCCTGAGAAGACTTCAGGTTTTCCCTGGCAACATTAAAAGCATTGTGCAATCTGGTTTTGAAATCAGAGACACAGTTCAACAAGCTAATTTGTGAGTTATTGTCTTCCAACCATTTCTCCTTAACCAACTTCAATGGACCACGAACTGAGTGACCATAAACCAACTCAAAAGGGCTAAATCCAGTAGACCAGTTTATAGTCATATATTTGATCTACCTAATTCTAGAAATTTCTAAATGTTATTTTAAATGAATAACAACATATTTTATTGGTTTAAGCTTTGAAACAATAATATAAATATGGAAATGTAAATAATATATATGGAAATTTAAACATAACACGACATGTTGTCGTTTACAAAACATTTACATGACATTTACATAACAATGGAGATCTTATGTTTTTTTTCTGTTGAGGAGAAAAGCGTAGTTTCAAACTAGTTTGATGATGAGTGGGTTTTCTTGTTTTATTTGGGGGAACTTTGTTTTCGTTTCATATTGAGGGCAGAGTATGAAAAGATAAACCATTTAGCTAAGGCAAGGTATTTTGTTTATTTTGGCACTTTCTTAATAGAAAACACATTATCAGCACATGGAAATCTTTTTTAGAGGAACTTTTTTATTTTCTTGCTGGATTATTACAAAAATATATGGAGACTAAATAATAGTTAAAAACTTGATGTTCAAATGTATCAGTGAAGACAGAAATGGTGATTGTGTATGAAATGTTTTGAACAACTTCTGCTCCATCACTGCAAAGCCTGTCTGAAAACAAGTTTAGAAGATCTATGTACTTGATACATTACAGATGTTTACT
This sequence comes from Carcinoscorpius rotundicauda, assembly GCA_011833715.1. NCBI lineage: Eukaryota > Metazoa > Arthropoda > Merostomata > Xiphosura > Limulidae > Carcinoscorpius > Carcinoscorpius rotundicauda. The sequence goes on along the minus strand of CM022399.1, from coordinate 58,118,121 downwards.
ATCTAGACATAATGCTCATTTTTTTGACATATTCTCATTATTAACCTTCACTGATGAGGAAATAATTGTATTACTTTATAATATTTTACTAAACGTTTTAATTTTGCAGAAAACAACGTTTTTCAAATTGGTAATAGTAATTATTATAGTAGTTATTGGTGTGATATTCCTCTTTTATTCTGGAAGTGACAACATTTACAGTTTAGAAACCATCTTCACTATGGCTTTTTAATGTTTTACTAAATATTTTCTTTTGGCAGACCTTTGAATATAGGAAAATTAAAATTTAAAAAACGTAAGGAAATAGTGTTTCACATACATTGTAAGTTATAACAAGAGTGCATCTTTAATTAAAGAACATACTAAAGGTTTTGTTAAAACTACTTATAGAATGTAAGTGGTTGAAGTGTACAAATTGTAACTATTGTTGATGATAAGAAACTTATTTGAAATAAAAATGTATCTCAGAACAGCTGGTATGGGTAGACACCAGCATTGTTCTTTCCTTATCAATAAAAGTGTTGATACTCGTACCAGCCGTTCTAAGATACAAATTGTAATTATGTTTGTATAGAATGTGTAAACAACTATTGTGTCAGGTAAAGGTGTAATTTGAAAACATTGCTAACCCTTGTTAACACAACTGGTTAACTGGTAAAGTCCAGTCGGTTCATAATGGCAAAGAGAAAGCAATAAAGGCCTGTGATTGAAGTTCAGAAAGAAACAAGTCGACGAAATATCACTCAAACATCTCGTGTTTAGGGCCACGGAGTGTCTGGGATCTGTAAATCCAAATGCTTCAAAGTTTGCTGTCAGGTCGCCGAATAATCTACCCTGTCCTTTCACGGAAGTTGCTGAGAAGAAAATCATGGTCAGTAAAACATTCAAGAGTAAAAACTAACATACGAATTAATGTAGAAATTAATAATTTTCTGGTTTGGTTGATAAGTGGCATCTTAATTCAGTCTAACGATACATATATATTCGGGGTATAGCGGTGTGGCATTGAGTTGGAGGAGATGGTGAAAGCGATCATGGGAATAGATGTGAGAATTCCGGTTGATCCACTTCCGTCTGGGACGATTTGTGTCTTTTTGCAGTTATAATTTGTGTCCTCCGAGCGTTTCTGAGCTCGTCTGTTGCGACTGACGCCTCTGTAGTCCTAACATGCGTGGTTTGGGTCTGGCTTGTGGTTGTATGAGGGAAGGAGTAGAGCCGATAATACCGTCATAGATATAGAATGTGATGTCGAGAAACCCACTTGTTGAGAATTTTATATGCAAAAACGGCTCGTTTGGGTTGAGAAAATATTTTAAATAGAAGAGAGAACAACGTTTCGACCTTCTTTGGTCATCGTCAGGTTCACAAAGAAAGAGGTAACTGACCGGAAGCTGACCACATGTTTGGAAGGGGTTGTTTAACTAAGTGTCGTAATGTAGAGGGCGGGGTTAGATGTTTGAATATATAATTTTATCTATAAAATATTAATATAGGTATAATGGCGTTCCTTTATATTGGTTTATTTTGGGTTTAAGTTGTTGTATAAGTAAGGCTTCTTTAATTTTTCGTTTGTTTATGTTTGTTTCTTTATTTAGTATTTTAGTGTTTTCTATGGTTATGTTGTGTCCATTTGACTTGCAGTGTTCGAAAACGTGTGAAGGTGACTTTTTATGTTCTTTGAATCTGGTTTCCATTTTTCTACTTGTTTCTCCAATATAGAAGTCGTGGCAGCTATCACATTGTATTTTATAAATAACGTTGGTGTGGTGTTTGTCAGTGTAGTTCTTACATAGTATAGACCTCAGTTTTGTGCCTGGTTTTTGAATACATTTAGTATTAACTGGAATGTTATATTTTGTTAATAGTTTTTGCCAAGTGTTGGTTATTTGTTTGCTAATGTCAGGAATATATGGTATACAGCAGTATATGGTTTCGTGATTTTTTGATTCGTGAGATATATTTACTTTTGTTGGTTGATTTTGCTTTCTGTTTAGGTGTGTGGGTATAATGTTTTCTACGGTTTGTGGAGGAAACTTATTGATGTTGATGAAGTATTGTTTTATTTTATCTAATTCATCGTTAATTTTATCTGGTGAGCATAGTTTTATGGCTGTGTTTATCTGTGTTTTCGAACACTGCAAGTCAAATGAACACAACATAACCATAGAAAACACTAAAATACTAAATAAAGAAACAAACATAAACAAACGCAAAATTAAAGAAGCCTTACTTATACAACAACTTAAGCCCAAAATAAACCAATATAAAGAAACGCCATTATACCTATATTAATATTTTATAGATAAAATTATATATTCAAACATTGCGACACTCAGTTACACAACCTCTTCCAAACATGTGGTCAGACTCCGGTCAGTTACCTCTTTCTTTGTGAACCTGACGATGACCAAAGAAGGTCGAAACGTTGTTCGCTCTTCTATTTAAAATATTTTCTCAACCCAAATATATGTCGTTTTTGCATATAAAAAAGATATAGAATGTGTCGCCAGAGGACGTTGTTACGCACGAGTTGGTAGACAGCTACAACTTTATAGTTACGCAAAGTGGGACTACCACAAATTTAATCGTGTCCAAACATAACTATAATCAGTACATTCAGTATAAAAAATTAATTACATTTTCTGACCATTTATACTTAAATAGACCTAATCAGACAATATCATGAAATAATTAAAACTTACTTTTCGACTTTTTACTTATAAATCAAGTGATTGTTTAAAAGATTTTCAGCGTTTATTTAATACGCAAGAAAAATTTCATTTTACGCGTGGTACTTTTATAGTTTTATCTCACTTAAGTTTCACAAAGGCGGACAGAGTCTCGCTACATGTGATTATGTTATTAATGTCTTGGTTTAATTATGTTAAAATGGCCCCCTGCTGTACGCCTACGGATTCACAATGCTAAAATCAGGGGTTCGATTTCCCTCGGTGAGCTCAGTAGATAGCTCGATGTGGCTTTGTTATAAGAAAACACACGATTATGTTCTAAACATAATTAATTTTGCTACAGCTAAAAATAATCAATGACTCACGGTTTATCCATTATCTATAGAATATTCCCTGGAAGATTAAAATTGCATAACACCTTGAAGTTGTCCGAAACGTGTGTTTCTTTATATCAAAGCTACATTGAGATATCTACTGTGTCCCTCAAGAGGAATCGAACCTCTGATTTTATCATAGTATATCTCTAGGCTCTGATGTCCCATCAAGCGACAAAACGTATAATGCTAAGATAGTATTAGGAAATCGCACGAATACAATCTGAACAGTGATGTTACTTCACTGTTAGGAATTACAAAGCTTATCACACAAAGTTATTCTGTAAAGTGAGGATGATGAGTTCATTGTCTCAACATGTCATCAGCAGGGGCGTAGATTTTTTTACACCCGATGGGGGTGGGATGATTTTTGCAACCACTTATGTGGACTGTTCAATTTCCAAATTGGTAATATCTGATTACGTGAGCTTGAAAGCTGTAAACGTGCAGTCACAGAGTAATCTTGTTGCCACGATACTTCAAGGTTTCCATGTAGGTTTGTATAAGTGAGGTGTTGTGAACAGTTTTCAAAATGTTAATAGAATGAAGACAAATGTGTCATAAATTAACTGCCACATGAATTTATTCCTGCATGGTATAAGTTTGTTTGTTTGTTTTGAATTAAGCACAAAGCTACACAATGGGCTATCTGTGCTCTGCCCACCACGGGTATCGAAATCCGGATTTTAGCGTGTAAGTCCGCAGACATTTCGCTGAGCCACTGGGGGGCACATGGTATAAAAGATGGCCATTATACTTGACAAGGGTACTTGTCATTGCATGAATTACGTTTTCAAATATTAATAAAATTAGCAATTACCCTTGATAAGTTTATATCTACTGAAAAACTGTTCATGTTGTTAAAAATAATTAAAATGTCTGCAAACTCTTGAAAATTACACATCAATACAATGTAGCACATAATTATTCATACTTTTCATTGAATTAAGGTTCATTTACTCCTCTAGTCTACATGTTCCCAAAAGTAGACCTCCTTTCTGATGATCTGTTTATAAGTTTTTTCATAAGCTCTTCTATATTTATCTTGTCGACCTCATCATTGTGAATGTGACAAACTGCCACATGGTTGAGGCGGCAATGACACACAGTTAACATTAACCACGTCTCTTCAACCATCTTAATGCAGAAAAGCTGCGTTCACATTCGCAGCTTGATACTGAACAAGCAAAATTTTCATGAGAAGAAACATTTCACTAAACATCTTCTGGCTTGTTTTATGCAGTTTACAGTAAGCATCCTTTACACCTTTCAGAGATACTGCTTTTGTTGTTCCTTTGAACATGGGCAACTGAAACTCGAGCCGTTGTGCAGAGATTTCTGGTTAGAAGTTTATAACCGAGTTGTCAATATTGCTTGATGTGATCATGTTCTCAAGTGCCAGATATTGCCTCAAGTCATTGTTGCCTGCATTGAATCTAGTGGTCAGATGTTCTATGACTGTGTCCACAAATTCAAAATATTGGCTTCTGTAGTAATCTAGCTGTTGCAGAGTGGTGTGTTGAACCATCACTTGTGATCCTTCTGGGGAATCTGCGACTACGTGATAGTTCAATAGGCACCAGACTTAGGGAAGTTACTTTTTTCTCAGCTTCATAAAATATCTTGTTGTAATTTTCCTCTGTTCGCAGTTCCTGCAATTGCTCAACTGTCATTGCAGAGGCCTCAATCATACCAGATACTGTCGCTGATTTTGCTTGAAATGCACAGTTTGGTTCCTTTAATGCAGCTAATGGATGCTGAGCCATCAACAATCCTAAAACTGTCTTTCCTTTGTCAAATCTGTCTAGCAGATCTCGTGCTTTCACTGATACATTTGATTTTTCATTTGCTAATTAAGACAAAGCACCAACAATGTCACTGTAGTAATCATTAGCACATGTAATTGCAGATAGGCGGCACAACCAGCGTGTTGGACACAGTGTATTTAACTGGACCATTGAGGCTGTCGGACAATACAATATTTTCAAAGATTGTCTTGTATTTGCCTGACCTCTAAAGCAAGCCACCAAGTTTATGTACCCACTGGATATAATCTCAAACACATTCACAAACTTTAACTACATGTTGCATTATTAAATTAGCCTTGTGTGGTCTGCAGTGAAAAAATAAAGTTGACGGTTGCTTTTCTTTTATTTTTGCCTGGCATCCACTGTACACACCACTCATGTTAGCGGCTCCATCACAAGTTTGTGCTCTTAATCTTGACAGTGGTAAATTGAGTCTAGTCAGTACATAAAATATAGTCGAGGACATTGTTTCAACAGTTGAATTGGAAACACTGTACAAACCAAGAAATGTCTCATGGACATCTAAGTATCATACACATATTACTTCCTGTTCGGCACTTGTAACAACTTGAGTGCCATCAACCATTAATGCAAAGATTTTACTTTGCTGCACTTCATGTGCTATATTCCTCAGTATTTAATGGCTGATCATCTCCATTATTTCATTCTGAGCCTGAGGTGATGTGAATGTGGTTTTCTTTGGCAGGCTGTCAACTCAGGATTTTCCTCTTTTAGGAACTTCATTAACTGCAGGAAGTTCCCTTCCGTATGTCCACGTAATGTTAAACCTTGATGCAGTAAGAAAAGTAAACTTCTGAATATTTTGACTATACTTCTTTTGCATTCTTCCTGCTGCTTCTTTTTTCCATCATGTAGCTGGATAGTCACTGGAGCTACATTAAGTGAATCTTCTGGAAATATAGCAAATCTGTGCTGAGAGGAGGATTGGCGTTCGTTGAATTTCTGTTTTGCCTTTTTCCAGTTGCAAAAACCGATGGATACAAAGGTATACTCCACTGGCCTCTCCAATTTCCCTGTAAAAAGGCCTCTATTTTTCTACCTTGGCACAATAAAAGCATGTGACTTTTTGACTCTGGTTGTCGAAGTGCAACCATGGGAACTTATCAAACCACTTGCCCTGGAAGTTGATATTTTTCTTTTTGTCGTGGTATTAGTTGGGCATCTGGATGATATGGTTTTCCACACTGTATCTGTGGAGTGTGAGATTTTTCATTACTGTACAAACTTGTTTCACAACTATCTGGTGGTTTTTGATGTGCACTAGTTGCACAAGCATTTCCAGACTTGTCCTCTGATGAAGATGGTATTTCCTCTATATGGCAAGTTTCTATTCCTTTGCTTGAGGTTGTTGGATTATCTGCATCTGCATTTTCACTTGTAGTACAAGTAATTGGTTTACAGAACTGTCTAATATCGGAAAGTTTCAAACGCTTGTTTGTCATAACTGGAATCTGTTTCCCAGATGACTCAACAAGCTAAAATACAGTCTTTATTGAAAAACTCCGATGTACAACGAACGAAGATACAACAGAATGGAAGTAGGACTGAACAATACAATGTATTTAAGTCGAACACGCGAACCTCACAGTGACAACCCAGCCGACTGACCGCCAGGGCATTGTGTGCTAGTTATAACACAAGTAATTGCAAGTTTCTCGAAAAATACTCAAACAATCACAAATATATTATACTATATTCCTGTTAAAGCTCATCAAAAAGCAAACATGTTGTGATATAATGCCTATAAGCACGTCTATTAAATAAAAATATCTAAACAAAAACTAGCAATACAATTCAGGCCGTTGAAATCGCTCCTTTTGTGTTCTAATTATCCAAGAAAATACAATATTTTTACTGTCTAGGACAAGAGAATATATTGTTCGTTTACCATAAAGCACTAGCACTTTATTACAGAACGGTGATAATATGAAATTTCATGGGTCACAAACACAGGTCTAATGAGCCCAGTTGTAAAATCCAGGCTCAGACTAAAGGGTTTGTTTGTTTTTGAATTTCGCACAAAACTTCTCAAGGGCTATCTGTGCTAGCCGTCCCTAATTTAGCAGTGTAAGACTAGAGGGAAGGTAGCTAGTCATCACCACCCACCGCCAACTCTTGGGCTACTCTTTGACCAATGAATAGTGGGATTGACCGTTAATTATAATGCACCCACGGCTGAAAGGGCGAGCATGTTTGGCGCGACGGGGATGCGAACTTGCGACCCTCAGATTACGAGTCGCACGCCTTAACACGCTTAAGGCGTTTGACAATAAAACCGGCTAGACATGCATAGGAACAAATAGTGTAGGAAAACCGCACTATATATACATAAGATTGATGCAGCTACAAGCTACAAATGGCCTGCCAAATATAGATCACAAGAGTTTACGCTTGGGAGTAATATTTTCGAATTTCATGCTCTGTTCAATCTGTTGTGATAAATATTTTACTTAATCTTACATCATGTACATTAGGTAGATTCTGTAATAGTTCTTGCAAACCTTGCATGTATACTTAGACCTACAGACTGATACTTACGAAAAGCCAAGAAGCACGCCTATATTAAAGATGTACATTTCGGCTACTGAAAAAGCCTACATCTAGGCCTAATTGTGTAATTTGATTGGTAAGAACACGAGAATCACAAGAACAAACACACAATTTGTCGGTCTGTGATGCAATAAAACAATTCAACAGACCAAACTGTAGGGGGGATGATTGTATGCACCATACCCCCACCTAAAATGAAGAGGGATGTGTCTCCCCATCCTCTCAGGATCTACGCCCTTGGTCATCAATGATTAGATTTAATCACTTTAACATTGTATACAGTAGAAAAACCCACCGTAGAATTATTTACGCCTTTATCTTTCAGCTTCAACCAATCTTTCACTGAGAAGATAGGGTATTGATAGAATTGAAAGTTCAGTTTAGTCACAGTCCGACGTGTTTAATGTGTAAAACCACTGACTAGCCTAGTTTTAGAATGACCATTCTTTTAAATGATTTTCTTATTTTGAGATTCTGTAGGGGTAGTCGTAATGGATCAAAACATTATCCTTTCTTATCTATACCAGTGTAACTACAAACCAAATGTCTACCAGATTTGTGAAATGTATCCAAACTGATTGTGTACAGTTGTTTTCCTGCACGATCAGGTAGTTGATCACATGCAAATACTTCTCCAAACTTCTTTCACGAACATAAATCTTATTGAAAATAATCTGTTCACACTCTAGATATATGTGATGTTCACCATACTATAACTGGAATATTTGTATGTCACTGAGAATTAAAAGTTAGGAAACATAGTTCTCTTGCATAACAGTGATACAAGACACTAAAAGTCTAGATACGAGCTTAACAAAACTTCAATAATAATAATAAAAGTTTCAAAGTGTTTTCCCTTTCTTGACCAACTTGTAGGGTGAAAGAGTATGTTGGCAAAAGCCAAAGATAAAAATAAAAACTCATCTGTTACATAGTTTTGTAGAATTTATCCTCTGGCAAAGTTATGTTTGGTATCGGATTATAAAGTGACGAAAAGTGACACATGAAACAAGTGAGACGCCTTATTCATCTCAAGGGTGTAATATTAGGAAAAAAAATTAGTATTAGTAGAGAATACATGTAAAAATGAACACTTGCCATCGGTCTACACACTGGCTGAAATGTGTAGCATTTACCCACCAGGTGTCTTACGTGGCTTTTTTAGACAAGCTTAAATTTTTTGTAAAGATGATGGACAATTTTGACTGTAAAATTTTCGTAATATTTTTGTGTCAGTGTCCTGCTAAGATCAACACATTAGAACATCACAGAAACCTGCTTCATAAGTACATCACTTATTCACACACATATGTATATTGTCCAACTGAGGCCTAAAGCTTTCTACAAGCTTCGAGATTCTATGACGCAACAATACTCACTCGAGCCAACGAGAAAAAGGCAAAACGTTCTATTAATATAAGCCAAATTACCAATGTTGAACTACTTACACAAGCTACGGCTTTTACAGAATTAAGGTAAAATAAATTTGCCACAATTATTGCTTTTAAGTTGATTGATTTTAAACATTATTAAGGTGGGTTAAGGCGTTCGACTCGTAGTTTGAGGGTCGCAGGTTCGAATCCCCGGGGCACCAAACATACTTGCCCTTCTAGCTGTGGAGGCGTTACAATGTAACGGTTAATTCCACTATTCGTTGGTAAAAGAGTAGCCCAAGAGTTGGCGGTGGGTAGTGATGACTAGCTGCCTTCCCTCTTGTCTTACACTGTGGTGCTCCCCAGTGGCTCAGCGGTATGTCTGCGGACTTACACGCTAAAATCCGGATTTCGATATCCGTGGTGGGCAGAGCACAGATAGCTCATTGTGTAGTTTTGTGCTTAATTCAAAACAACAACAACTACACTGCTGAATTAGAGACGGCTAGCGCAGATAGCTCTCGTGTTGCTTTGCTCGAAATTCAAAAAACAAACTAAATAATTATTAAATAATAAACAAACTAAGCAATAATTCCTACACTAAACAGTTTTGTATATCCAACAAAGTGTATACAGCTAAATTTAGACCACAGCGAACCTATTAATAGTTTTAAGTAAATACAGCTCAATCTACAATAAATATATTGCTCACAATACTTCAGTCTCTCATTTTTATTCGCTGTAGACTAGTATATACCTCTCACTATACTTCAGTCTGAGCAGTTTAGGGGCCCTAGGGTAAATAAATAATCAGGATCTTTTATTTTTCAGGAGGCAAGACCAAATGAAGCTCCCAGGCTTCGGGTCATAGTCCAGTCAACCCTGCTCTAGTTTCACCTCTGCTTGAATTTATATATGAAATATCATGTGGTATAGAACTATCTTACAGTACAGAACTATCACACAGCACTGAATAACGTTGGACTATCATATAGCACTAAAATATTATATGTTGCAGAGCTATACTCAAATATCATGTGGTACAGAACTATCATATAGTACTGAATTGTCATATAACACTGAACTATCATATAGCACTGCAATATATTAATTTTCAAGCATGTTTCATGAAAGTTTGTTTGTTTGTTTGTTTGTTTTGGAATTTCGCACAAAGCTACTCGAGGGCTATCTGTGCTAGCCGTCCCTAATTTAGCAGTGTAAGACAAGAGGGAAGGCAACTAGTCATCACCACCCACCGCCAACTCTTGGGCTACTCTTTTACCAACGAATAGTGGGATTGACCGTCATATTATACACCCCCACGGCTGGGAGGGCGAGCATGTTTAGCGCGACCCTCGGATTACGAGAGCACGCCTTAACGCGCTCGGCCATGCCAGGCCCTTCATGAAAGTGTATGTAACACATATATATATATGGTTATCATGCGGGAAATATTTCCAGTTGTACTTTATAAATAAAGAGATTGTGTTAAAATGAAAACCACCAACATCGTGCATGAATCCCCGAAACGTTTTTCATTCAGCGCTCATACGCAGAAATAATCGACGTAGTTAAGTAATACCTTTTTATGTAGAAATATTAATCCATTTATGATTAATTTCATTCACTGTAAAATTTTTGGACAGTGAAAAAAAATCTCCAGTTTGCCTAAAATCTGTAGTTTATTTGCCTCAGTATTTAAAACATGCCCCGCGCCTAGAAAATATCCAAAATTGAATGACACACATATTAAGTTATCCCATTCAACAGGCCTATGACATCTAGGCTACAACTCTACATCTTTTATTTTTAATTCTAAAAATCTAGGAGTAAAACATAAAGCAAAAAACAAGACTTTTACTTGATTGTTGAAGCTAGTGTTGTGATACAACAGACTTTTACTAGACTAATGTGGCTGGTGTTGTGGCACAACAGACAGCAATTATAACACAAGAGCGGATAGTTACCCACTAAGTCAACAAGTTTACATACTTACAACACTGAAATCTAGCATTCGATTCCTATTGTGCTGCTTTGCCCTGAACACACAACACATCCTACATGGTTAACGATTTCATTATTATGAACTTATAACAATTTTATTAATTTAAAGAGTAATTTTATACTTCATGGGTAAATACACACACGAAAAAATAAATAAATCTGAGAAAGAGTTGACCATTTCTGATTGATTTAATACTGTGATCACTTTGAGTTTTTGGATACCTTGTTTCTCACAGGGCTATTTTATTCAAAGGGCCAGGGCACACTGCATGTTGAGAGTACAATAATAAATAATAAAAAATATAAACCAGTTTTTAAAAAATATATTTTTGATTTCTTAATTTTTATCACTAATAAATTGAGTTTATCAAACTGTATAATATTTCATTAAAATAAAGGGCAATCAAGGATGGCCCACCAGTGTCTTAATTTGGTACTGCTAACTTGCCTTTATAATGGTACTGACCATGACCATGGAAGGTCACTGGTTACTTTGTCCTCAAGGAAAAATGCTGTTTCTAAAACATTACATGTGTACCCTCAGCCCATGGACTATCCCTTAAACATCACCAAGGTTCTTGAGCCCACGAACTAGCTCCTATACATCACATAGCTTCTTGAACCCTCAGCCTACTTAAACGTCACCAAACTTTTTGATATTGTGAATGTTAAGATTTAAGTGCTAAAGTTTAGAACAAGCTAAAAAGTAAGTCAAGAAAAAATATGCCATAAAGTAAAACTTACGGACGACATTCAGACACCCTCAATCTTCGTCTTACTTCACAGCCCTGACTCGGGGAATTCACTCGAGTTAACTTTTTTCACTTCTCTGCATGTAGACCCGACCTTCGCAGTGACTCTTTCTCTATTTATCGTTATTTGGGTATTTGTGTTTGTCAGGTTTCATTGATCTCTTCCTTCTTCTTTTGCATTGGTATTAGCAACTGTTAAGTGTATTTATTAATGTTACACGAGGGCCAGAATAACCAGCTCTTACTCGGGTCCCTATCAGGGCAATGTCCATGCACTATCTACAAATACACTTGGTGCAAAGATATCATTTCTCTCAAAAGTTCCATAACAATTTGAACTATCACTAGGTAGGCATTAATCATAAAACATTTACATAAATCCCCTTTCAATGTTTATTTGTTAATCCCTAAACTAATGTGGAGTCTAATTTATAGGTAGCCTTTATGTTTTTGAACGTACATAATTACTGGGGAAAGTGCTTAAGACTATCCTCATCATGTAAGCAGTATCTGCCTAGTTCGCCTACTTGTTTGTTCTTTCTTCAATTCTTCCTAAATTACTATAACATCGGTCCTTGGAAATTCGCGGTCTTTGTTCACTGCGAATCACGGCTGTCTTTGTCGGTTACTATGAGCGGTTTTCTCAACACTACAGGTTGGTCCCCTTCAAACGTTTAAAGATTAGTAACGTGCTAGAATGTCTTTTGTTCCCTTCGCTAAGACAGGAAACACTCGACTAGCTCTCTATTTTAAGTCTTCATTTACATTATATTTGCACATCTAGTCTACTCTCATTTTTATATAGTATATATCAAGGACGAATTGAGAGCCTAAAATGGCCTAGGCCTAGGTCAAGATGACACATAGACACACGCATATATATATGTACAGTAGGTTATTTAATATCACTGAAACAGTATAACCCGACTATTACTCCCCCTGGTCCACCAGAATTTTGGCCGGTAGCTCGATCCGCTCCTCAGTACACTACTTCGTTTTTCCCTTTACATCTCTCCTCTGAGCCCTTGTCTTACACGTTTATCTCCCGTTTTATTCATTTATTTCCCATAGTCACTTATAGATTTTGACACCATTATGATTCATGAACCACCTTCTAGATCGTTCACATTACTTACTTACAATCGGTATAACCCAATGACGAGCTAATAGTGCTAAAAAGCAAGTTTAAGTTAAAATATTAACCAATGTGAAGCTATTTTTCACTAGAAGTTGTTTTGAATTATAACCTAAACCAATGAGAAACGAGTATTGAGGAACAGATATGATGAGTCATTATATAAGCAAATGTTCATTAAAATCAATTTTGAGCGGTAATACAAGCCAATGAAAAATGAGTGGTGGTTTCTTTGAGCCAATTGGAAGCGCCTACAGTTAATATTTACAGTATATATACACACAAGATGTACTTACACATTAAAATGTTTATTATACAAATATAATAATACTGCTTAGAGCAAAAAATATTATATTAAACAGAAGAGAATAAATGTTGTGTAAAACATCAGACGATCAGTTGACAAGTTAAACACAAAAACAAAAAAGAGAAACAGTGTCACAGTTATCAATGGAACTGTAGATACCCTCGTTCGAGATCACAATGCAAAAGTTATTTTACTTCTGTTCCCCATAGGTCAGTGATAAGGTCATGGACTTACTGCCCTCGCTCCAAAGCAAACAAACTTTGACTTTTAAAACTAACTTATCAGTTATTCAGTATTAAGTTTATACCTGCAGATAAAAACAATAAATCATATAAGTCACGTGGTCTTTTTAAAATGTTACGGCCTTTTTTGTTGAAAACTTGATTGAATAATATATTTTATTGTTGACATTGTACTACGTATATTTTATTGACTATCCCAGAGACACAGTGGTAAATTTCAAGACTTATAAGATTATATATAAGAAAAGACTGGTTTCGATACCCTGATGGATACAGCTCATTGTGCATGTATCAACAAACAAAACAACCTACACAATATTTTTGTTTCTCATAACTTTGTTCTTTGTCCTTTATAAAATGTTATGACTATGTCAGAAACAATTACAAAGAAATAAATTCACAAATGAATCATTCCAACTACAACCTTTCTTCTCGACTTTATTTCGAGTTATTGAAAGTTTGTAATAGGTTACAAACATCTAACTAAGCAAACGTATAACTAATTGTTATTGTGAAAAATTGTCAGAAATGTCTACAAGTTAAAGAAAATCCACATTTTTCAGAAATGTCTATATTGTTAGAGATAATACATTTTACCAGAAATACCTACAATTTAAAGAGAATCCACTTTATCAGAAATGTCTATAGGCTAGAGAGATATACATCTTATTAGGAATGCCTACAAGCTAGAGATAATCCATTTTATCAGAAATGTCTACAAGCCAGACAGAATTCACTTTATCAGAAATGTGTATAGACTAGAGAGACTACTTCTTATCAAAAATGTCTACAGGATAGAGAATGTCCATCTAGTCAGAAATTTATATCGACTGGAGAGAATCCCAGCTCGTGAGAATTTTCTACAAGTTAGAGAGAAACCCAGCTCGTTAGCTCAGTTTCTCGGGGCGAATGTAGGTGTAACAGGGATAAAGTACACCAAGTACACCCTTTGGGAGCCATCGCTCTTTCGGTGACTCATGGTAGATATCTTCATCTTAAAGTCATCTGTAGGAGAACTAAGCCTTGACAAATGTAAAGAAAATAGATGATGCCCACTTTCAGTTACGGAGAATTTTTCAGAAACAGATTTTCCAGTTATTTTCTGGCCTTATAACTAACTGAAATTATATTTTAACTACAAATTTCCCAAAGTGAGGCACAATGATATTGCCTTTATCATACCATACAAAATTACAATAATATTACTGCTTGCATACCGTGTAAGCCCCCCCCCCCCGGGGGCGTATAGTACCGAATACAATTAAAATAATAGTACTGCTTATATACCGTTTAAGCCTCCCTGTGGCACAACAGCATGTCTGCGGACTCACGTTACTAAAAACCGGGTTTTGATACACATGGTGGGCAGAACACATATAGCCTATTATGTAACTTTGTGCTTAATTCCAAAACAAAGTATACATACCGTATAAAACTACAACGATATTAACCCTTACACACAATATAAAACTATAGACACGTTAGTGTCTATATTACGATTATTTATGTATTTAAGTTGGTATATAATATTGGTCTGTATATATATATATATATTTACTTCTGCCTTGACTTTTCTATGAAAATTTCCATAGCAATTTATATAACTAAGCTTCTGATCCTATATTAGAACTATATTATATACATATCAAGCTTCGAATCCTAATTAATTTTTTCTTGTATCTTTGTTTCGGTGTTAACACTAAGTGAAACTACAATACATTGAAACAGATGCTCGTTTTCACCCTTCAATTTATCAGCGGTTACGTCTTGAATGTCGTTATTCAATTCTGAATAAACTCTGTTCTTTCATTTAAATGGAGGGTGCTGCTCGGATCCACAATTCTATACTAACAGTGGACTTTGAAGAAGTAAGAAGCATGAAAAACGGTAGATATTAAAAATGATTCTACTGTTCCCGTACAGTTACTGTATATATAAAGACATTGGCCTCTACTAGATGTTCCCGTATTGACCTATTGTTAAGTTTGTTTGTTTTTGAATTTCGCACAAAGTTACTCGAGGGCTATCTGTACTAGCCGTCCCTAATTTAGCAGTGTAAGACTAAAGGGAAGGCAATTAGACATCACCACCCACCCCAACTCTTGGGCTACTCTTTTACCAACGAATAGTGGGATTGACCGCACGCTATAACGCCCCCAAGGCTGATAGGGCGAGCATGTTTGGCGCGACGGGATGCGAACCCGCAACCCTCAGATTATGAGTCGCACGCCTTAACATGCAACAAGTTTGTAGTCATTTCTTGCGTTCTCAGTGTAAACCTAATGAAATAAGAATAGCCATCCAGAACCAAGTGATTGCTCACAGTTCACCGTTGAAGAAAGAAGCTATATACTCAAAGATATCTTGGTTTGTGTAGTTTATTTAATATGGATTTACATATTCATAAACATGTTTATTTTATAATTTTGTTTTCTAGTATTGTTGAAAGCGTCATCTCGTAGAAGTTCATTGTATCAATTTCTACTGACACTGGTACACGGCTTCTCTAAGAGTTTAGAAGTTGTTGTTTGTAATTAAGTACAAAACTACGCAAAGAGCTTGTTGTTCTCTGTTCACCAAGGTTACCGAAAGTTAGTTTTTAGAATTGTAAGTCCGCAGACATATCGCTATGCTATTGGGAGGCCTCTTTTAAAAGATTTGTTGTTGAAGCACAAATTAATAGTTTTACAATTTCATTTCTCTTTATTTCAATTTAGTTCCTTCTTCACGTTGAAAAGAAGTTATCGAACAATTGAAAGATGAAAAAGGTGTGGTAATTTTCACACAACTTTCAATTTTACCAGACCACTATGGTGAAGAGAGAATAGACCCTCATTGGAGGTCTCTGTCTCCATACACTCCACACACCATATGAAACATCAGAAATCAGTCTCTTAAATTTTAATTATTTTCTCTTGTTGCATATTATAAGTTTTTGAGGACGAGTCTGCTATTTACTATGTTACATACGTTACGTATTACTATTTCAAATAACCGGAAATTTTAATTTTAATTTAGAAGTTAATTATATGCTAATATATTTGCCAACAATATTGATACCCACAATTTCCTTTCTTAATATAAATATGTTCTAATAAACAAATAACAATACAATTTAGGAGAACGGTTATTACTAATAATTATTACAAATGATGGATTGTATGCAACCGTTTTATAAACTTACAGACAATACTGAGTCTTATATCCGGTCTAGAACAGAATATTTTATCGAGGGTCCAGGTTCAATTCTGAGGTAATACTGTTACACCTTGCGTAAGGTAGCTGGCTTAGTTGGCCTCACACCGGTTACTTTTTACCGATAAAAATATTTAATGTCCTCGTAGAGATACAAATGCTCGTAGTTAATTCACTGAAATTGAATAGTTCCTAACATTCGAATTCTAGAAACGTTCCTGGTCAAATTCTGTAGCTTTCCGATTAATAAGCATTAATTATAATTATAGCTTCCGAGGATTATAGTGTATGGACTGTAGCTGACAAACAATATATCACTGTCCCTCGGCTTAATAGTCTTTATACTACTCATGCTAGTTTCTTTAAGCTTCCACATATTGCTGATTCTTGCTCCAGAGAATATTTTACAAATTTATAGAACAGGTGAGGCTTGTGCAATATACATCTAACAACATACGTTACACGCAATCACAGGTATGAAACTAAATGTATAAGAATAAATCTGTTACCTTCTATATTATGACTTCCACTAACATTAACTGTTTTGTTTTTGTTTGTTTCTTATTGGAGTGATAGTCATACTATGTAACTTGAATCGAAAGATAGGTTGAGTTTAGTGGTTATTTGAAACAGAATCAGACCGCCATGAAGCTGTGCAAGAGGAGCTTGGAGTGATTTCGTATTCTTGAAAATATTAAAAGATGAAATAGACATTTCTTAAAGGCACCTACCACCCACCACTAAAACAAACACGTCTTTTTCTTTTTTACTTGAAAACACTTGGCCATTTTTCAAGATTTTTACAGAATTCACGTTTTTTTATAACTGAAATATCGTTTCATAGTTATTTTTATTACATTGTGTGCAAAATAAATAATTACATCAAACAATTGTTATTTGTTATTTAGAATTAAGCACAAAGCTACACATTGGGCTATCTGTGCTCTGCCCACCAAGGGTATCGAAACCCGGATTTTAGCGTGTAAGTCCGCAGACATACCGCTGAGCCACTGGGGGGCAACATTAAACAATAAAATGTGTTTATGATAGACGTTAGTGCTTAATTAAAGTATATTTTGAAATATATGTTTGATCAACTATGTCGGAATGTTATTGTTAACGGCTGTCCGTTGGGTCCAAAATTCGTGTTATAGTTTTCCATATGAGCATAATTTAAACAAAAAGTAATCATGATAATTGACAGATGGCAGTCTCAGTACAATAATAAATTTTAATAAGTATTTCTCTGATTAGTATTGAGTGCGATTAAATGCTTAGCATATTGGACTATGAGACTCAAATTCCATGGTTCACCCACGCACACGCCAAAAGAAGAAACAAAAACCATCGCTTTGGTACTTTGAAGCCATGAGTGCGTTATAACAGTGACTATTCGAACTAAGAAAAATTGTGTTATAGCCCATTGGAGGGCGCGATAATAATAGTTCATGATTTGGCGTTAGGTGACGTTGACTAACATCCTTCTCATAATTTTTCACTTTAAGATTAGGGCCAGCTAGCTTAGATAGCTGTCAAATAGTTTTGTGTTAAATCCAACAAATAAGCTATGAAATTAAACATTTAGTCTTAAAAAAAGTTTACTTGAAATTTTATGTCAACTTTAATACTTGAAAACATCATTAAGATTATAAGTTTTAAAAGCTGGAATTGGCTATTAAAATTGTTTAAATTATTGTACTGTAAGAAATATAAATGAATATGAGCTTAAAACCAACGTAAATAGCGTCAGTAATAATATATTCAAATACACAAAATGAAAAAAACAGACAATATTAAACTATGAGACTCAAGTTCCATGATTCACTCATGCACATGCCAAGAAAAGAAACAAAAACCATCGCTATGGCACTTTGAAGCCATGAGTGAGTTATAACAGTGACTGTTCGAACTAAGTGGGTTAGTACAGGAGAACCAGCGACACTATAGCCGAAAGCGAACCTGCACCGTAAGAAGATCTTGCTTAGTGTTTGGTTGGATAAAAATGATGTAATTCACTTTGAACTGATAGAACCAAACTAGACAATCAGTGCTGAGAAATACTATCAGCAACTGGATCGACTGATCAATGCACTGAAAAAAAGAGATCTGCTTGGTGAGTTGTTTTCCACCACAGCAATGCACGTCTTCACACCGTTAGGATTATTTCCAGAAACACTGAAGAACTTGGCTGAAAGAAACTTCCCCATCCCCCTTATACTCCTAATATTATTACTTCAGACTACGTCTTTGCGAAGACTTGCGAAGTATCGACAGTCGGGTTCACGGTACAGGAATTTCAACCACTAATACATCTAGTCCTCTATAAAATTTCCGAATCACAAGGTTTAAGGTAAAATTCAAGGTAAAAGATAGATTGCTATATGAATTTAATCAGTTTTAGTTTCAAGTTTTCGTTGGATTAGCTAAATAAACAAGAAACAAGGCTTGTGAAGCTTTTTGGTAAAGTTATAGAACCATGGAGCAAGATGTCATTTTATTGCGTAATTTAGCATCTAATGACATCCACCCACAATCATGAAATTCTGTAATGATTCTCTGGTATCTCGTGGTGTACACGTTTTATTAGAAAGTAATTAACGGATGTTTTAACTGCAGGTAAAAGTTGATATATTAGGTTAACTGCATTTTAACTAAACTGTAAAATTTTCGTCAAAATGATACTAATAATCAACAATTTGTTTCAGATATTAAAAAAAGCAACAACAAGAAGAACAATACACATTAAGATGCACCATAAAGTACATTTTAATCTGATATATACCTGATCTGTAATTCTGAAATCAATGTAATTTTTCTTGTAAATTTTTAGCTTACATATTTCGTCCGAAGTTTTCTGAAATTATTTGTATTTACTATGCTGTAATGTACGAGTTTAGTGAATTTGATCTGCGGCTGTAAAGAAACAATATACGAGACTTCATAATTGTATACAGTTGTCTGTTATGTAATTATTTACTATATTCTAAGTTCAAAGAGAAGAATAGAAAAAAAAACACAACAACATACACCCACTATTTTTTATGCTGCATCGTGCTTGGTGAAGGATATCGTGATGCGTTTACTTGGTTCCACTTGGTCAATGGTATTTGGGTATTTTGCCCTGAAGGGTCAGGTTCACTTTGACCTCTTCCTCCTTCCTGAAAGTATTTTCCCTAACTGTTTGTATGTTAGGTCCTTTTCAGGGCAATGTCCATTTATAGTCTCTTATTCACAGTAGTCAAGCTTGCTGGTGGCAATTTATTATTATTTTTTTTTTATCTTATTATTATTTTAAAATACATAAATATGTAAACTATAAATACAAGATTTAAAGATTATATACAAACATATTTTACTTTAATTTATTTTTTTCTTTATGTTTAATATATATGTTAATTGGGGAGAGGTATTTAGGATTTTCTTCATCATGTATGAGGTACCTATCTAGTTCGCATAATAAATCATTTTTCATCCAATTTTTGTTAAAATATCTAATTGTAATATTTAGGAGTCTATCTGATATGGTTGGTATGTTCGAGTAATTGTGAATGAATTTAGATGATGTTGCTCTCGGAACTCTGTATGCTGTTGTCAGAAGTGTGTTTTGTATTGTTTGTAGTTTGGTTTTGATTGTTTCATTACATACAGTTACACATGCTGGAGCTGCATAGTCTATTACTGGTCTAATATAAGTTTTGTATATTTTCAAAATGTTATCTGTAGATGCTCTACTGTGTTTACCAGTTAGACTCCTAACATAGTTTGTTCTTCGCCAAATTTTATTTTTAATTTCATTGACATGATTGATCCAAGTTAATTTTGAATCATAAGTCAGACCTAAAAATTTTGCTGATTGGGCAATCTGGAGCAGAGTGCCATTCATATATATTTCTAACTGTTGTTTTCTGTGTTTAGTCGATTTTGTAAAGAGTACGAGCTGAGTTTTTGCAGTGTTTATACTGCAGACGTCGCAACAACGGATCAAATAATCGCGGGAATAAACCACATGGGAGAGAGGGGTGGGACGCCATGGGCGCGGAATATAGACCATCGGAAACGCCCTACAGGTCCACTTTGGGCGTATATATTCATAAGAAACATTTGTCTGTAAGTGCTGAGAAACGCCTCTTCCCTAAAAATAAGGTGTTTTGCTCTAAGATTTCAGGCGTGTTTAGTTTGAGAACCAAGCCCAATGTTATCTTAGTGCTGGAAGGAAAGATATTTTATTATATATTAAATATACGTATTTACATTAATTGACGTTACATTAAAAAAAAAGAAAAAAGATCGGAAATACACCTGTTCTCTGTACATTTTTTCTTATATAATCTATAATTGCCCCCCAGTGGCTCAGCGGTATGTCTGCGGACTTACACGCAAAAATCCGCGTTTCGATACCCGTGGTGGGCAGAACACAGATAGCCCATCGTGTAGCTTTGTACTTAATTAAAAAACAAAACAACCAGTAATTATTAATTTTTTTTAGGTGTAAGTGGCAAATTTTTGATGATTTGGAACTAAAAATACAATACTTGATTTCAATAATCCAAGCGTATGAAAACTTACAATTCTGTTTCTTTTGAATATCATATTGAAAGCTCTCGGTCACGTACGAACACCAGCACTGTTTCCCCGAATGTTAATCATGAATGATATTTGCTATATTGAATATTTCGAACAGTTTGTCTTATGCACGTTTTCACATATGTTATGTTTGTGACGCCCGGCATGGCCAGGTGAGTTAAGGCGTTCGACTCGTAATCTGAGGGTCGCGAGTTGAATCCCCATCGCACTGAACATGCTTACCATTTCAGCCGTGGGGTATTTATATATGTGACGGTCAATCTCAGTATTCGTTGGTAAAAGAGTAGCCCAAAAGTTGGCGGCGGGTGGTGATGACTAGCTGCCTTACCTCTAGTCTTACACTGCTAAATTATGAACGGCTAGCGCAGATAGCCCTCGTGTTGCTTTGCGCGAAATTAAGAAAAAACAAAATATATCTGTGACGTGTCATGAGTTTTATTAATTTAAAGATATATGTGATGTATATTAAAACTGTTAACACTTCATCGGAAATTAAATTAAATGTGATAAAAGAATTAACACTCATATAACTCGACATGTTGATAAATATATAAATGTCTACAAAATGAACTTTGTCTTCTAAGATCCCTTGATATTTTCTGCTTATCAATGAAAGTTTTAATATCTATAGCAGCCGTTCTAAGACACAAATTTAATGCTCTCCCCCTAGTAGCATAGCAGCATGTCTGCAAAATTTCGATACTCTTGGTGGATTGAGCACAGCCTATTGTGTGGCTCCATGCTTAATTTCAAACAAACAAAACAAAAGCAGATTTAATTAGCTATTCTGAAACAAAACTAGTAAAGATTAATTTCCTCTAAAATCTTCTGATGTATCAGCGGTAAGTTACAATCATAAACTTTGGGGTTAAAATTATTCAAAGTGGGCAAGGCAAAAACAGTCCATAGTTTAGCTTTATGTTGAAACAGTTTCCATAAGCTAGTTACTGTAGACTTTTGTCGTTTATCTCTTCACTTCTAATAATAAAATTTAAACTCT
Organism: Carcinoscorpius rotundicauda; assembly: GCA_011833715.1. Taxonomy (NCBI): domain Eukaryota; kingdom Metazoa; phylum Arthropoda; class Merostomata; order Xiphosura; family Limulidae; genus Carcinoscorpius; species Carcinoscorpius rotundicauda. The sequence continues at coordinate 58,096,086 of CM022399.1, read as the reverse complement.
TTCTGCCATTAATGCGTTATTTTTTGTAAAACTATAACATTTAATTATCCTTTATATTACATAACTGTTTTGTATATAAGATATTTTCTCGCTGTTACGAAAGCTGGGAATTTAAGGATCAATATATTAAAACATGTAAGCCACAATTATCCCAGTTCCAGTTGAAGGCACCGAACGTGTGACGTTCTTAAGATACGTCCGAACCTACATCATTGTAGTCTAGCAAAGTTCGCATGGAAAGATTATGAGATGAACTTAATTCCCTTAAGTTGAGGGTTATAGAAGATAGGTTGGCGTCCTTGAACATCGGTTACTGATTATGGGCGGTGTAGTTTGGGGCTGCATTCTTTTGTGTTCCGCCTGTCGGTCACGCCTACTGTGATGACCGCTCTGGCCTTAGTGTAGCGGTACGAAACAACTATATTCCTCCGCCACTGTCACATATGTAGTAATTCAAACTATAATATCCGTTGGCGAACACTTTACAAATATCATTCATTATACATATAGGTATGTAATGAAATATATATATTTTGTTATGTATTTATTATGTAAAGTGGCATATACAGTTTGATATTCAAGACTTTTTCTTGCGAACGGATTTATACCTACGTAGTCCAAATGGCTCGCGCTGGTATACTCATGAAATTATCGAAGATTTGTGTGGCCGCCATTTTAAATTACGTTCTTTGTGCTCTTGGCTTTCATGATTACCGTTTAAGTGCAAAGTGTCGCAGAATGACTACAGTTGCTGTTAGAAAACAGCAGCAAGATTACGTAGCACCTAGCAGTGCCTCACAAGTAAGTATTTAACAAATTTAGAAAGATTAAAATTTAAATTATTTATTTTAAATAGTATTCACGCAATTTTTTATTCACACCCCTTTCTTTCGTGACTCCGCCTATGTAGGAAATCCAGCCGTCCCCTTTGGCGCTTTTGGCCGCTACATGTAGCAAGATAGGGTCATCAGTGGATGAGGGTGGTTCATCAACTATCAAAGTGGTGTGTGAAAGTCAAGTTTTACCGAGTGGAGACTTGATCACAACATCCAGAGGACCAACACATTTTATTCCAGTTCCAGCTCATGCGTTAGGGTTGTTGAGTCCAGACGGAACGGTGACTCAAGTCGCGTGCGTGAACGGACATTCGACTCAGCCCGCGGCTTTGACAGTGTCTGCGGCCGGAATCAAATCTCTCCCTCCATATGTTTCTGTTGGAACTCCTAATCCTCAAAATGGTGTTCCTGTGGTTTCTGTCAACGGTCAGTTATTTCCTCAGAGCGCACAAACTCTCGTAACTCCACCTCAACCTAGAGGAAATATAACGTATAGCATTATATCAGCAGACCAGCTCCAGAATTTACATATCGACGGACAGGGAGCTATTTATATTCCAGGAAACATCAACCCAGTGGTAGCGGGTCAAATCAATGGAAACCAAGCTGTACTTACTTCAAATGGGCAGACTTTTGTCCGTGCTCAAAATGCTCAAACGCCCTCATCAGTTGCCCTACAGAATAACGGGGCGGCGGTTTTGCAAGGCGTTCAGGGGATCGGTAACATGAGCAATATTACACTTGCACCTCTTGGTGGCCAAAATGTGGCAATACGTCAAGGAAATATTTTCCAAGCTTTACAATTTCCTATGGGTGCCGTGCAGCAGACAGTACCAGTACAGGTTCCTGTATCAACAGCAGGAGGTCAGACGGCACTACAGACAGTCCATCTTCCTCTTCAGGTTATACAGAGTGTTGGAGGAGGTAATATTTTGAGCTCAACTGTACAATCAGCCCAGGTCATGACTCAGCTAGCTGCTGCTCAAATGCCAGTTCAGATGGCTCACGTAAGCCTAAAAATACCCGATTTGTTAATTTGTGAAATTCTAATTTGTATTCCTATACTTATTTAGTATGTTAATTTAACAAAGATGGGGTACGGTAATTACATGAATATCTGTATAAAAATCATTATGTGACCTCCAGACAACTTATACTAAGTTTATTGAAAATGTTTCTACCAGTACTTTGAAAACTTCGTTTAACAAAGTATCACGTGTTTTCTTAGCTCTAAAGTTCAGAGACATTTTGCACTCGTTAAACTTAGTAAAATGTCTCTGTAGTATTATGTACTTAATTTTAAATTCGTAACTGAGGTTTCATAAATTCAAGGTGGTCGCTAGAAAAGCGGAAAATTTGTCAAACAGCTATTTATTTTTACAAAGAATAACTTTTACAAAGTTTTTTAAAGGCATATGTTATATTATACTCATAGATGCTCAAAATGCATTTTATGATATTAAAATCATGCATTTTATTCATGATGTAAAGAAATAAAAATGAGTAAGCACGCATTTTATTCATGATCTCATCTGACCCTCAAATTTTCCGCTTTTCTAGCGACCACCCTGTACATCAGTTAACATCTGTTCACAAAAAAAATAATTTGAGTGACTTGGACGTTGGTTAGGAAACTCTTTGTGATTTCTCATCATACTATTATAACGGTGAAGTAGAACGTGTATTTTCATTAAAGTTTAATACCTTATTAGTCGTATTTAAAATACATTTTTACTTTAAACCATCATGAGGTAGAACATGTGCTTCAAAGCTTTTTTTTGTGTACCTTTTATAGTAAAAATCGATATCGAGTATTTTATGCAAACAGGTAGTATATTTATTAATAATAGTTGTAAGGAAATTTCCCTACTTTAACAAACCATGAAGATTATTTTGGTTAATTTACAATCTGGAAGTACGTCATATACATAGAAGCTAGGAAAAGGTAAGTTCGTTGGACTGTTGCGTGGCTGGGTGAGAAAAAAGCAACAAGTTTTAACAAATTGGATACTTCTTATTAGTGGAGTGCCTCAGAGTTTAGTGTTTGGATCTTTAACAATAGGGATAGGGACGTAATTAGTAATATTTGCTGATGGCAAAAAACTTTGGTACTTCTAGCTGTACTGAAGGTGTTGGAGTTTTCCAAAAGAACTTTGCTCAAGTGGTAAATTAGACAAATAGTTTGGTAAAAGATTTCTGATTATACTAAATGTAATCAATACATTTTAATTGACCTTATTTGGATCATACAGTTAATAATAGATGGGAACCAACTCAACAGCATATGTGAAGAAAAGGATCTTGAGAAACTGGTGGGTGAGTTACTCAATGAAGGGTGCTTTGTTGCTAGTAGTAAAGCTAACAGAATGTTAGTATATATTAATAAGCACACTGGTTGCAATTCAAAATGATCACTTCTTGCACATCTCTAGTTATGCCTCTTTTGGAATACTGTGTGTTTGGTTTTTGGTTTCTTTATGTAAGTATGTGTAATGAATTATCAGAAAGGGTTTAGAAGAGGGATAGGATGATTCCAGGAATGGAAGAATTATGTTATAGCAATTGTTTAAGATGTTTTAACTAGTTTTGTTTTGAGAAAAGAAGGGTAAGAGATGATCTTATTAAAGTTTGCAAAATTGCCTGGAGTATCATTAAGATAAAGGTTTCTGATTTTATGTAAGAAAGTTTTTCTAACAGGGTAATTGACTTATGGAATAAGTTACCATTGATAATACTAAAGACCAGTATTTTTAGGGGTTTAAGAGAAGAGTCTGTAGTTTTCTGAAAAATAAAGGGTGGTTTTAATTTTTTTTCTCCCAAGGGTGGGTGTGCAAAAATAATCATTAAAGACCAAAAAGTCTCTTGCTCTTTATGTTTCTGTAATACAGTATTTCTTCAGTATTTTTATCATAGCAATGTATGTACCAAAACTTTCATTATGATTGATGCTAAAATAGTAAATTTTCAAAGATGTTCTAAGATGTTGAATTTACTGAGTAGCTTATTTTGATGTAGTGTTGTAGTTATTTTGTAGACAATGAGATACTTGTTTTCAAATCAGTGTCAGAGTTTAGTTTGAGTTTAATGTGTGATTACATAGCTCATAATGGTATTTATTTATTTTATTAACTTAAGTCCAAAAGTTACTTAATGATTTATTAGAGTTGATATTTCATATTGTATTAACAATGATAAATTCATATTTAAAGTCTGTAATGAACCATCCTGAACATCTGTTTGCTGATTCATCAAGCATCTACATTAATCAATACTTTTAAGTATTTTGAACAACTTGTCTTTTTATAATACAGAAGAATAAGTTAGCAGCATCAGAGCTATGTATCCTTTGAAACTTGTTTGAACACACCAGTTTGCTATGGTGAATGAAATACTACTCAAGCATTATAAAAGCTGTGGATGAGCAGGGTTGTTGATATGATACAGGAATTTAAGCCTCACATTATACAAATAGTGTATTATTTTCCATATATGTAACATATAAATATACTTGTCACAATGTATAGTAAAACAAGTTGTTTTTGTTTACAATACAGCTATTTGTTTTACTTGTTAACTTGTTACCAAAGTCTTAATTATGTGTAATGTATAGGTGGTAGCATTATTACATTTAGTGATTTTAGAGGAAAGATTAGCTTATATCAGATCTTGAAAAAACATTACAGCTTGTGTCTCAAGGTCAAATACAAGTGCATACGGGAGCCCCTTTTCAGGTTTTGCAACTAGCTCAGAATCCAGCTCAAAACTTGGCTACATCAACCACTTGGACAACAGCTACTGGAACTTCAGCAGCTACACATGTCTCATCTCCAGAAACCACTGGTACTAGCCAGGATCAGACTGAGACAGCCAACTCTACTGTAGTGGCTGGTGGTCAGCCAGTTAATGCCCACAACATTCAGTTACCCACTGGGCAAGTTGTGCAAGGTCACCAAATAGGACAGATTATCTCTCTAAATAATGCTGCTACCTGGTGGCCATCACCTGCAATCAGTGTCTCTAACCTGCCTGGACTTAGATCATCAAATATTGTTCAGGTCAGTCCAATAATAGCTTAGATGACCAAGTTTTAATAGTAATACTTAACTAACATTTTGTTTGCTTTTTGAGAACATGCTGATTAAAAATAAAACCAACTTTTTACATGTGTAATAGTAAACTGGGGTGGTGTACTGAAAACACCAACCAAGTTGGAATTATGTTTATTTAAAAAAGACTTTGTATCATATGATAGTGATGTGAATTGTTGAAGAGGAAATGGACAAGTGTAAATAAGTGAATTTGAATAAAAGACACTTATGACAAATTAAACTAAGTTACAAGCCATAAAAAAAACATTAGTTTCATATTGTGTAATTACTGAATAAATCAATTAATAGACACTCTAAGTTGAAAATCCATTAATTCCTTTAAAAAGTAAAGCTCTGTTCTGTTGGAATATCTGTTCTCATCATTCTAGAAATATTTTAAAACAGTTTTTATGCCAAAGATAAATACCTCTTGGTTGTAGAATGTCTTTTCTGCTCTTACATGTGGTTGATCACTTTGTTAAGTTTATAAATGAAGGTATAAGATAGATCTTTTTATCCACAATCCTTATGAGTCAGGGGTTTCAGAACCAGGGTTGTGTAGCACCCCCATCCCCATTTTTACGTATTTGATCAATTTAACAACTGTGAATTATAATTATTATATTAATTTGCTGGGGGCATGCCCCCATACCCCTTTAGATTGAGCTACCTTTAACAGCACAGGAGCTGCTTTTACCAGCTCTTCACACTTCCAATCTAGCACTGTAAAGCTGCATGGTCTAGCCAAGCAACCCATCCTATGCTACACCTTCCTTCACCCTTGCTCTTGGTACAATAACAGTACTGCTCTATTGTTCAATAAAGATATAACCTACTTAGTGCACTGAGGATACAAGTATTCTAAGCTGTTTTAGATAATAATGAGTGCAGTTTAATTGTATTTCACTACAATTGATGTAGTGATTTATAGTAATATTTACATGAAAATGAAAAACAAAATTTCCTAGTCTATAATAACAGAAATCAGTGTTCACAAAAAAAAGTGAAAATAAGAGGCTACATCTTGCACTTGATGCAAACTGATGAAAGCCCTAAAACTTGAGCACTTTTGAAAGATGGACCTTTTTCTTCAGGAGTAAACTCGTGCACTTGATGGTTGACAATAACAGACGACATGATTTACTTGATAGTTCACAATCTTATGTTATTAAGTCAGCTTTCAAAGTAAACTTTATAATCGATGTTTACATTTTGAAAAGTAAAAAGTTTGTGATTTTTTTTTTCCTGTTAATACTTAAATGTACAGAATCATGTGCTGAAAGTTTTGAGCCTTTTTGTTCTAGGTTCAGGGGATTCCAACTATGAGTGGAATTCAACTGCAAAGTCAGCAAGGTCAGTACCTTAGTATTTCTCCCTGTGGGAGTGTCATAGCTGCTCCACACATTCAGACTGGTGGTCAATCTCAAGTAGCTGGTCCAGTAAGTCCAATACATGCACTACAGACTTTTGGAGGGACTCAGCTTATTGGTAAGTTTAGATTGTTTTATGTATTTCAGATAATAATATCATAGATCATTCATTAAATTTTTAACATATGGATTACTATAATTCATTTATTGTATATCAGTCATTCATTTAACACCTATGAAAAAAATATTTACATCCACTAAAGTGATACCCTTAGTGGATGTTTTTAAAAAAAATTTAAATATTATTTTGCAAATGTCTGAAAAGTCAATGTTATTGCTCCTTAAAATATAAAGGGATAGGGTCAGTTAATGGCAATTTCATTTAAATACAAAATTATTAGCCTAATATTAATAACCTTTCAAGTTGCTCTGGGGCTTATTAGGCCCCAATTTTCGTAGGAGTGTTAAACATGTTGCTTTCTTTCATATATCGCATCTCATACATAGGTTATTTGTAATACACTTATTCCATTTTCATTATTATTTATCTTTTATATTTCATATTAACTTGGTTTGTATAGAACTCTCGACCTGTTGTCCACATTTATGTTTTTTTCCAAGATTATACATACTTATTGTAAGTTTAAGATTTTTATTTTAGAGCATAGCGATATCCTTTGCCCTGAACTTTTCAGTTAGGTGTTACAAGTGTCTATTTTTAGAGTATCAGTAGTTTTACTTACTGGTTAATTGCTAATTAAATTTAATATCTTGTTATCTTTGGCTGAACAATTGTCTGTTAATCTTTTTTTGCCTTTAGTTATACTTCCAGGTTAATTGTTAGTTAACTGTTTGGGTATTACATATTTTAATTTCAATACATAATTTCTCACTATTAACTTTGTTTAATTTATTATTTATACTTCTTACCCTTAATTTATCCAATGTTTGCTTCCAATATTGCTTACCTTCCTCATATAACAATTGAACCTATTGCAGATGATCCAGATTTTGTCAGCTTTCCTCTACTTTATCATGGATTACATTTCAGGCTTCAAGTGCAGAATATGTTAGACTTATCCCAATGTTTTTTTGTTGTTGTTTTAGACATGTTTCCCCTGATGTTTTGGGATGATCTTTTTTCCCTCTCTTTTAAGAGTGGGCACTTGCAAGCTACACCCTGTGCAGACTTTACTTTTTTTTGCCATAGCTTACCATCAGGCAGATTTTCTTCTTGATGTTATGCCCTTTGAATCTCTGTTAATCCCATCCATTTTCTTACCTACATAGTTTTTCAGCTTTATGTTACCCTATATACTCTTCTTCAGGTAATGATTACCTTTTATTTTATTTCTTAAGTGTTTCATCTGTATCTAGGGGATACCTCATCCTTATCCCCTTTATGTTAGAGCATTTGCCATCTTCAGTTCTTTTCTTGTATACATGGCTTCTTTACTTTGGAATTTTTTTCAGTGGGATATTGTGGTTTGTTTACCATCCATTGCTGATAGGGACTTAAGGTCATGTTTTTTTCTCCATCAGTTCATTTTTCAAGTTCCTCCTATACATTTAGTATCATGTGGGATGTCTTCCGTGCTCTGTTCAATTTTTTTCTTTATTGCTATATTTTTCATTCCGAGGTATTGTCATCTTTATTCGTTCATATGTTCGTCAACTTCCCATCATTTACCTTTACTACATGCAGATTTGCTCCATTAGTCTTGTATACTTGATGCTGATTGGGGTTTTTGATCAGTTGGTCCCACCTCAATTACTCCTTGGAATTTTTCCATTTTTGTATGTTGTTTTTAATCACATTTGGGTAGCTTATTTCTGTATATCTGGGAATGTTCAAAGAACACATTTTCATTTTTCATTTCTCAGGACACTATCTTAGGTATTTTCACTATATGATTTAGTTCCAGTTTTGTGCCTTGCACGTTGGACATATTTTAATTCCACGTATTATTTGTAGGGTATTCTGCACTTTTCACAACTTCCACATTCTGTACACCATTTGCTGGATGTCTAGCTTTGGTTAGCTTCTTCTAAGCAAGGATAATCTTAATGTACTCATATTTTTCTTCCACAGTTAATTCATATAGTGAGATTTTCCATTTGGATATATTTCTCCTGTTCCATACCTTACATTATAGTCTCTTTGGAGTGGGCATTTTTAAACACCCCTTTATCAGGATCATTCATTTTCTCCTTGAATATATTTAATGGAGTTTTCTATTACCTGATCCACTCATTTGAGTTTTCTCTTAATTTTCATCCTTTTTATTTTCATCTGTATGCATAAATACATGGGTCTACTATTTCCTCTCCCCCTTCTGGCCCCATCAATGTGGATTTCTGTAGGTGTTGAGGGGACCTCCAAGAGAAGATTCTGTAATTTCAGTTTACCTCCTCTTGGATCTAAAAATTCTCCCAGATGTTTGGTGTGAGTGGCAACACATGAAAAGGGGGAAAGAATCCTGGTGGTTAAGGGGTGCAACTCTAACACACCACTTTGGCCTTGAATTCCCATAGATGGATGGCCTTGGGTGCCCCCCCCCCACCCACACAGTCAGTTGGCTGTTGCACTTGGCCTATGGTCAACAAAGTACCAATGTTGGATGTTCTCAACAATTGTTGTGGACACTGTGTCTGATGTTGGTGTTTAGGTATAGTGCTTACAAAACCCTGTCATTTCTGCAGTGTTCTTGTTTGGCATTGCAGTGCGTCCCCTCTTAAGGTTTCATGGTGGGGACAGTAAGCACTGAAATGTTCTTATTTTATTATGGATACCCCCATTTACGAACAAAAAAAATAAAAATGAAAAAATAGATAATCGAAAAACAACCACATATGGACAACTCTGTTACAGTCACCACCAAAGTCGGGCTTAACACCTTGATTTCTCATTCTGCATTCATTGTCTGAGAAATCTTCAGGGTAGGTGTTTCCCTTTATCATTCAAATGGATTAAAGGAGCTTGCAGCCTTTCCCAACTCAGTAAGGAAGCTGCACTCAGAAGACATCTTGGTGTTAACATTCTCACTGCAACACACCAAACTCCTCCTGAGTTTGAAGATCATTGGGAATATACCCATTGAGGTTAGCCTCCATGCTACCTTGAATTTTTCAAGAGGAGTTATTGTTGGAAGGGACTTGGGTCTGAGATCCTCACTGGTTTTTTCAGCCAAGGCATTTCTGCAATGCATGAAATCTCCACTTTGAAAGACAGAATTATGATGTCTACTAATGTTCTGATTTTGACATTTACATTTGCCAGAGTCAAGACAGATTATCTGAACTGTAAGGTACAGCAATACATTCCCAATTCTCTCAGATATTTCCAATGTTGGTGGTTTGGTCACTCATAGACATAACTTCATGGTTCTTTAAAATATTCTTATTGTGGTAGCACAGTGCCTACAAATGCATACTGGAACCACACCGTGTTCACTGTAGTTGCTCACACCCCTCTTACTCTATTTCTTGCTCTAAATAGATGGAGGAGAATGAAATGCAATGCTTAAAGACTGTGAATGATATCTCCTACCTAGAGGTAGCACAAATAGCCCTCGTGTAGCTTTGCACAAAATTCAAAACAAATGAAACCAAACCTACCCAGAGGCTCAGACGTTGTTATCCCCCACTACATCTCAGACATATGCTGATGCACTCCATTCCACTGCCACAGCAGACAGATTTCTCTGTGTCTCTAGCAGAGTCATTTGCAAAACATTTGGAGAGTATTTTGTCCTACATGATTAGAAGAGTTGGCAAGTCTGTGTTTATTCTCACCACTGTCTCTCCCAGTTCTTCTGGTGGCTGTTCAGGTCCACTTTCTTTGGCTTTGGGCATTTCCTCAGTTCCATATTCTTCTCCAGTCCTGAAATGCAAAACTATTATTCACTGATGCCCTCAGTCGCTAGAATATCTTCCCCTAACAATGAATGAGGTACTTCAGTTGCTACAACCTACCAGTGGGCAAAAGACTGTCTTCATTAGTTTCTTTGTGTAAAATGTTCCAAGACAAAAAGATATAGAATTTATCTTTTCAAATATAATTTGTTATTATCTGAATTTAAATACAGAATAAGAAAAATATTTTTGGTGTAGCTCAACAACTTCAGCCTAACCCTAGTGACCCACCCAAATGGCAGGTGGTAGCAGCATCTCCTGTAGCATCTGCTGCCCAACCTCAGTCGTCCACTATACAAACACAAGTATCAACATCTTCAACTTCTACCTCTACTGATAGTAGCAACACTCCAGAATATCCTCGCAGGATACGCCGGGTAGCCTGTACTTGTCCTAACTGCCGAGATGGAGAGGGAAGGTAGGCCTTGAAACTTTATTTGTTATGTTTTAGTATGAAATGAAACAACATTAGTGATGAATACTGAAATACTGTTGCTTGTAAATAAATATTTACACTCTTTTTAATGAGCCTAACTGTATTTTTCTGGCTTATTGACCCAAAATGTGCTGATGAGTAAAACTGCAGTCCAAAGCAGAGAGTGTTGCAAATCAAGGAATGCATTAGGCCTTTATGTCACAGGCTGTATTTTCAGTTTTATTTTTATGAATATAAAATTTATTATATAATCATTAAATGGTTCAAGTCTACTGTATAATATTGAATATTAGATAGGTACAGTATCGTCATATTCCAAAAACTCGGGCACTATGTATGAAACTTATAGTGTGTAACCCACATTCTTCACTGTATTTCTCAGTGTGTGTCTGTATACATATGATTTTCAGGATTTAAAAATTAATTATTTGAATTCTAAACTTGTTATTCTGTAACTATCAGAAAAGCACAAGTGATCCATCAAAAAACAACAACATTAATGCAGCTTGTAGGGTTAGGAAGACTGTGAATATTCTTTTTGTGTGTGTGATTTCTAATATAAACATTATAAACTGTCATTACATGTTTATGGTTTGAAGTTAAACATATGATGCAAAATTTAATTTGTATTTTGGAACAGAACCATTTACAGCTCAAACTGTTTCTGTAATGTTAATGAATTACTTCATTGAATTGCTTTCCAGAAACAGTGTAACAAAGAAGAAGCAACACATATGTCATGTACCAGGCTGTAATAAAGTTTATGGCAAGACTTCCCACCTTCGGGCTCATCTTCGCTGGCACACAGGAGAAAGACCATTTGTTTGTAACTGGTTGTTCTGTGGAAAACGGTTTACTCGTTCTGATGAACTACAGCGACATAAAAGAACACACACAGGTACATTTAACTTAATTTGTAGGCTATTTTTGAGTGATTAAATCTACATAGTGTAAGATTTCCAGAGTGTACTTGTGAGATTTTCAGTTGTAATAAATTTCAGGTAAAAGACTGTGGAAAGTCATGTTACATTGGTTGTATGAGATATGGCAGTCATGCTCCTGTACCTGATCGGCACCACGTCAACATTAAGTACAGTGGTAAAGTTTTTGTTTGCATGCATAAATTTGTACTTTTTTGTATCAAAGGATGTAGCCAGGTTATCTAATAGCTACAGCTGAATTCACTACTCTGTTTTTGTTTATTGTGGAGATATATGGTTTATAATGTGAATTATATTTCTTGATATTAGATAAGAAATATTATAGCCCCCCCCAGCTTCTTAGTGGTAAGTCTAAAGGCTTATAATGCTAATAACTGGATTTAAATACCCATTATTAGCACAGTAGAGAGTGCTCATTGTATAGCTTTGTGCATGATAACAGATAGAACATTTATTTTGCTACATTTCTAAGACTATTTCAGTCTTTACTATTGGAGTAAAGGAAATCTGAAATGTTTATCTTCTGAACTATGAAACCTGTTGAATGTAATTAAAGTTAAGCATTTATTTTTGCTTTCTGTAGGAGAGAAAAGGTTTCAATGTGCTGAATGTCTGAAACGATTTATGAGAAGTGACCATTTGTCCAAACATCTTAAAACCCATCAAAGCAAGAAACTTGGTGTCTCTGCTTCGGAAGGAAACAGTGAAGAAGGAACTTCTGAGAATTGTGATTTAGTGATGACAGTGGTGGAAACTGGCCAAGATCATGAGCTGTTAATCAGTGAGCCTACTTTAGATGTAAACCAGTAGGTGAGTGTTTGTATGTATATATATATGTGTGTGTGTGTGTGTGTATGATGCACACATGAATAAGACTAACTTACAAAAAATTTTAAGGTCATATTCACTTTGTATGTAGGGCTGTATTTATTACCAAAACAGTTACTGCATTTTTGGTTTTTATTATACTTGTTATTCTAATAATGTAGAAAATACTTTGTCCACTATATGGTAAAGGAAATGAATAACAAACACCTAATGAAGACATCTTCCAGAGTATGGAGAAGCTCCACTGCTTTGTGTTATTCAAAAAATTCAAAAGCATGGAACCTATATTCCAATACTTTATTGGGACTTTTCTTATGAGGTTGTATTGCTGTCATCCACTGGTTTTTACAGGGAAAAAATATAAACATATTTAATTATGGATGTTTGGATGTATAAGATTTCTTATGAGTTGACCTGTTCTTTTGTGATGCCTTCTTTTGGGCTTGTGTAAACAATTTAATTATGGATGTTTTAGTATCAAATTTTTTTTAAAAAACATGATATTGTATATATATATATATATATATATTCCTTAGGCTTCCAATCTTCTGGAAGGAGGTTACCCTTTAACATACAAAAATGATCTTCATTTTTATTTTTTATATCCTTCTTTAGTATCTACTACTTTTATATTTTTGTAATAGAATCTGATAAATAATTTTCAAACTACCTGTATTTTGTTGCATGTTGTTTCATTGCACTATTAATATGTTTCTTTAGTATTTTCAACTTGTTTTTCTTCAGCAATGTTACCAATTACTTCAGGATTTCCACTTTACCCATACACTGTCTTCATGTCACATACACACATATTCCTTTTATTATTTGCTATTTATTTGGCAATTATTTTTAAGCAATTTTTGGTCATTTTACTTTATTTATTTTCAAAGTGGTCAGAATATATACACAAGGATTTTGTTTTTCATCAGAATAATCTCTATATCAGTTCTCCCTCATTCCATATACCTGTGCAGAAGGATGTATTTCTCTCTCAACTCAGTATCTTTGTTTTATAATTTACTGATGTTTTTATTTTTTCCTTTATTCTCCATTCATAGTTAATAGTAGTCTACTAGTAAAAGCCACCTGTCCTTATCTTTTTTCTTTCAGTACAACTAACTGTCTGTATCTTCTTTTTTTTAATAAATACAACCATCTGTCCACATACAGGTTTTGTAGTAAATACACACATCTCTCCCTATCATATATTTGTTTTCATTTGAATATATTATTTCATTTTCTTAGCTATATTCATGTTGTTAAATAAATACCTCAAATATTTAAAATTTTTAACCATTTCTGTCTTCTGATCTTTGTCTGCATTCTTTACCATTCATTCTTTCTTTCTTAAAACTTTCATCCATGCTTTATTTAAGTTTAAACTTGGTTTATTCTTCTCAGTATATTTTTTTTGAGCATCCCAAGCTTGCTCTTCATGTCGTCTGGATAATTTGCCAACATTAAACATTATTCACAGATGTTTGTTTAGCTCACACTCTTTCTCCACTATTTCTTTCCATTCATTTACTTTTCTAAATCATTTAAATGTATTGAGAAGAGCATAAACTTAATAGGCAGATTTTGTTTTAACTCCTTTTAGTGTCTGAAAACTCCAACCTTTCTTCTTATAATTCTTTTTATCATCTCCCTATGTATTAGCACTATGGATATAAGCTTGTTGAAACCTTCCATGGCTTTTGTTTTTTTTTAATAACTCGTTAAACATGTCATTACAGGGATTGGTTTTAAGGAAATTTTCAGGTTGTCCAGAAAGCTATATTGGTTGTCTGAAAAGAAAAATATATAGACCCTTTTGATATTTTTATATCTTTTATTTATTTCCCAAAAGTACAATTAATGTTTAACTGGCAATTTTTAATTTTTATTCGGCTAATATTTTATGCCTTATTTCCTGTGAAGTTTCATTACATTAGTCCAAACTATGCTAATACTACAAAATATCTTCAGGAAACAAACAGTCAATAACCTGTAAAACTTTTAAACAGAACAGTCATCATGACCAATCATTTTCAATGTTTTCATTTTAACCAGCTTAGCCTGTCTGTCAAGTACAGTAATAAACAGCCTGTAGTTAGACAAGACTTTCATTGGAACTCTTGTATATACTACTCTACCATACTACATACATAGTGCTTGAAAACTGCACCTGTACAGTGATGATGAGAAAACCCACTTGTAGAGAAAAATATATATGTAAAAATGGCTAGTTTGGGTTGAGAAAATTTTTATGTAGAGGAGCGAACAACGTTTTGACCTTCTTCAGTTATCATCAGGTTCACAAAGAAAGAAAGAGGTAACAGACCAATAGCTGACCACATAAACATACCTATATTAATAAATATAATCAAACATCTAAGCACACCCTCTATATTCCTACACTCAGTTATGCAACCCCCTTTAAACATGCGGCCAACTATCAATCAGTTATCTCTTTCTTTCTTTGTGAACCTGTCGATGACCGAAGAAGGTTGAAATGTTGTTCGCTCCTCTACATAAAAATTTTCTCAACCCAAAACAGCCATTTTTGCATGTATATTATGCACGTGTATAGACACAAATCACTGATACGTATTGTCATTCATAATCATAGTTTGTTTTGACCTGGAGAAAGGCAAAACTAGTCTTATTTTATTTATTATTACTCTGTTTCATACTCATCAAAACTTTCATAAAACTTTGTTTGCAGTTATCATTAATATGTTCTGTTTAATTCGTGGATTTTTCTACTTTTTTTCCTTCTGTACTTTCTAGATTCAACTGGTATATATGTAATCAAAAGGGAGGTCATTGTGTCAACCTTGATAATCAATGAGAATTCTGTATTTGATTTTTTTTAATTTGACAGTTTTATAGGTTCATACCAAGTTTTATTGGTAAAAAATGAAATAGTCATGTTAATTTCATTGTTGTAAGCATCTATTTGTATCATTGGCATTCATTTTCAATGCAAATTTTTGCCAATTCATATATCTGTAAAAACATTATTTAATATAAAGTGTGATAATACATTTTGAGTTTACTTGATGATTAAGCGTGTATGACAATTTTTTCATTGTTTAAATATTATTTAAATGCTAAATATTCTTCACTGTTAAAATTTGTGTACTTAAGAGTGATTTGAAAAGTAATCAAATGCAGTGTTTATTTCAAAATAAATCTTACTCACTGTGAAAGTTGTAATTTGTAAAAAAAAATAAAAAAAAAATGTAACTACCTGAGTTGTACATTACTGTTACAATACAGCCATTTGTGCTCATTTGAACTCCATACAAAATTTATATGCATGAAAGCAGCACAGAGGTGCAGTTTGTCTATGTTAGAAAGTTTAGTTACTAAAAAGCATTATAACCAATCATAAACTTTTCCTGATATTTTCAACCCATTTTCTTGTACAAAGTGTAATCTTTTTTTTTTTTAATAAAACAAAATCAAATGGTCAAAAGTTATTTTTGTGGAGTTAAAATTTTTGTTGTAGTTGTAGAACTTACCAATGATTTTGTACAAGGATCAGAGACAATATAATGTATGTAATGTGCTTTTAGATAAGTGTTGTAAAGTGCAGTGTAGTTTTGACTAAGGTTCTGTTCTAGGGCAGTAGTCATGCATAAAACAACAAAGAAGTTTAAGTTGATTATCTAAAGAAGTTTTTAATTGTTTCAAA
Source organism: Carcinoscorpius rotundicauda (assembly GCA_011833715.1). Classification (NCBI taxonomy): domain Eukaryota; kingdom Metazoa; phylum Arthropoda; class Merostomata; order Xiphosura; family Limulidae; genus Carcinoscorpius; species Carcinoscorpius rotundicauda. Next base: position 58,079,990 of record CM022399.1, on the reverse strand, counting down.
TGACCATTGAAATTGAGCCCTGTGTTGTTCTAGTTGTTAATTTAGTAAAGTAATTTTACATCTTTATTTCTCAGTTTGTAAGTTGGGTAGCTATCTTGTTCTTTGTCATATTTTGTTCATAGTTGTAAATTCTTTTCTTTACCCTTTTTAAAGCTTATTGAGTTCATTATTTTCTCTTAATTGCTCTTCATATTTCTCTTTAATACATTAACTATCCAATTCCTGTTTTATTTATCATTTACCCAATTTTTCATCTGTCACTATCTCCATTTCTTCTCTAGCATTTTGTTCTCTCATTTATACCTTCTTAAACGTTCTTTTTATTCTTCTATTTCTTGTCCACTGTCCATCATCTTTCTTTTCAACATATTCACTGCTTGTCTATTGTCCTTTTTTTTCTGAACTTGTTGCTGTTTGTCCACTGTCCTTCCTTTCTTGTGGACATACTCACTACTTGTCCACAATCCTTCATCCTTCTTCTGAATATATTACTATTTGTTAATTGTTCTTCATACATCCACTGAACACATTTCATAATTTTCCAAAATTCCTTTGTTGTTTTGTATTTCTTCTCAAACCTTTTCCTCTTTATTTTTTGTACAATTGCTGCAATTAATTTGTCCTTTTAATGCATCCTTTCTCTAATTTGTTCTCTCATTCTCTTAATTTTTTCAGTCACTTTCATTTTTGTTTTTTACATTCTCAATCAAACCATGAATTTCCTCCTTCTTGTTTGATTTTTCATTAATACACTTTCTTATGGCATTTTAACGTTCTTTAAAACGTTTTTGTGATTTTTTTTTATCTATTGATGTTTCATTATATATCATCTTTAATTTTGGCCAATAAATGTTTCCTGTTTTTCTCTCATTCCAAGTTACTTATTCTGACTTTATTTTTCACATTCCTGTCCTTGTTTTATCCATACTATAATTGACATGTGATTATTTTCTATGTTCACCCATTTAACCATTGATTTTTGGGTTGTTTTTTTAATTATATAATCCGCCTTCAAAGAATCTTTATCCTTTCCTGTGCCTGTCTATTCTTTCTTTTAGCAACATCAGTCCTCAAGATTTGCAGAATTCCATAAACAATTTCCTTTGTCTGTTAGTTTTTGAACTTCTGATTTTCTTTTCTTCTTCCCTAGATATTTTTTTACTTCCTCATCCACACTATATTCCTGTTCTTTTTTAATCTTTGAAATTCCATCTGCCACAAATTTTGTGTTTTCCTCTGTGCAGTTCCTCAAATCTTACTTCAGTTTTAGCAGTACATATCTCTACTTTCTGATTGTCAAACAGGACACAAAAATTATTCACTCCTTTTTTGTTTTGTATTTTATTGAAGTTCACATTGTCTCCTCTGTCATTTTAATTTTCATCCTAAACTTCTTTTAACTCTAATCATACAATCTATTTTTGCTCATTATTTAATATTTTCTTTCTTTACCCATTTAACTTTTTGCCTAAACTCGATGCCAAGTTTCTTGTCTATAATATTCTTTGACTTTTATTCCACCATGTTTCTGGTGGGATCACCACTTCATGTTTTTAAACAAACTCCCAAAAATCTATATTCTCGTAAATCAATCCCTCCACACTAACATTTCAATTTCAGTGCTTCCTTCTTTCCTTTTCTGTTCTTTTACATTTCTGTTTTCTTTTGATCTTTTCCTGATCCTGTCTTTCATATTTTCTACCTTTTATTCCATAAAATCTTTTCCACTTCCCTTTTCTTTACTTATCAATCTTACATCTCTTTCTCCCAGTTTTTGCCCTTCATTTAATCACTACTAAAATTTTTTTCATCCCATTCAAAATCTTGGCCTTCAACTATTTTCACATCTCATACTTAACTACTTCTTTCTCTCTCTTTTGGACTATTTAGAAAATTTCTTTCTTATTTTTCTGAGTAGTCTACTTCAATCTCTTCTTTTATACATTTTTAAATGTCCTCCTTTCTTGAGATTTTTTAAGTTCATGTTTTACTAATATGGCATTCCTATGTGATGTACTTGATTATTTCTCAGTGGAACAAACTCTTATGCCTTCTGACTTTTTGCTCATTCCCATTCCACCTTCTAATTCTTCTTCTTGTATTTACTAATTTTTTTTTTTCCGAATCCCATAAGCTTTTCTTTCAAATGATAAATTTGTTTCAAATTGCATCTTTTTATGTTTTCTTGTTCTCTTTTGTTTATAAAGTTATCTAAGTGTTTTTTATTGTGTTTAACTTCTTACAAAATTGATTAAAAAGAAATTTTATATTTTTTCCATGTGTAATTTATTTCTTTTTTTATGCACTTCTAACACCAAGCATGTTTTAATTTATTCATGATTTTCCTTGATTTCAATAAGATATTATTTTAACTTTGACAAATTATTATTCCTTTCACTCTTCCTTGCCATCAGTTAATGAATTAGTCTGTTTGTAACAACTAAATTTTTTTTTACCAAAAATCTCCTCTACACTTTTTCATCAATACCTTTCCCTAATATTTCAGTCCTTATTATAATTTCAACTGAAAATGTAGTTTTTTTATTTTATTACTTTCAAATACATTTCATCATTCCCGTTACTGTACAATAACCCCTCTACAAGTGTTATTTTAAATTAGATTTTTTTGCTCCGACCTACTGGAGACATTTAAATAAAAACACTAATTATGAATATTTGAGTGTTCAAGTTTACTTGTTTATTAGTTTTTTGCTGCTATCTGCTGAACATATATGTAATTAAAGTACAGCGTTCAAGTATTTCACTTTTATCCTAAGTTTTGAGTTAAATCTCTTGGATACTTTTGTACTGCTTTTATTATTATCTAGATGGAAGTAAAATGTTGGCTCAATAATAAGCTGACCCAGATGGAGCAGCTATAAGTCTACAAACTTACAATCCTAAATTCTGGAGTTTGATTCCTTATGATGAACACAGCTTTCAAACAAACTGTAATAAGTTAAGGACAATTTGGAAATAATTTATATTAAGTAAAGCTAAGCATACTTTATAGAGGCAATGCTTTAATATTTTTTTCCTTCTCTTTTGATGCATTTATCAATTTTAATATTATTTTATGTATTAGTATTCATGGGAGAGGCATGTATGCAGAAAGTTTGTTGTTGGGTAAATGGTTATTTGTACAGTTGAACCTTAATCTGAAAATTTAGTGTTTTATTTAGCAAAATTTTTAATTCTGATGTTTAATCTGAAGTATGATTGGTTTATTAAATCTGTATTTAATGTGTTATTGTTTATTCTTGGGTGTGTGTTTTTTTTGTAGGGCATATTCCTAACAATTATTATACTAGTGTCTAATAGGGCTTGTACCATGTTAGCTTATTTGAAAAAGTACCATTCTCAGAGAGCTACCACAAGCTGGAGGTACTAAATTTGAGCCCTAGGTAGGGTAGGATATTATTTTCTACAAAACAATTGCTGTTAAAATGTGAGAAGTGGAATAGTAGTTATACACAGTAAAGTTCTATTGTTTGATGTAGTAGAAACTTTTGTAACATTCTGTTCTTCTGACAAATGTCACAAAGATTGAAACCAATTACTCTAATTATTATCGTGTGATTTTCCTTTACATAAACACTATTTCCTAAGACTTTTAAGTGGTTAGTTGCTTAAAGCTTATGAATCTTCCAAGTGATTGGGTTATTTTTGATATTAGGTTGTCCAGAAATAAATGTTTTTGAACTGCGATGTTTGGAAAAGCATAAATCAGTCTTGTAAAACATGCTTCAATCAAAGTAAACATCATTTGCTTCAACATACTTTGAAAACATGTAATGATGTTGTTTATGACCCTGCTGTAGAAATCAAAGTTTGTATGGTCAATCAACTCTCTGAAAGCTTCTTCTGCAACTGCCTGGTTTTGAAACCATTTCTTGTTCAAAAAGTTGTCAAAGTGCTTGAAAAAAATGAAAATATCTACAAAAAAGGTTAGGGAAAAAAGGTGAATGAGGCAGACTTCAATTCCCAATTCATTCAATTTTTGGAGCATCATCCTTGACAGGTTTCATGATGCCAATTTTGTTGATATTCAGTCAGCTTGTGCAGAACCCATTTATCCAACTTTTTCATCTTTCCAGTTGCACTCAGGTGATTGGCAATGCTTGATTTCCTTATGCCTAGCTTTTATGCAAGCTCACATACTATTGTGTGAGGATATGTCTCAACTGCTTCCCTTAATGTGTTTTCTTATAAGGATGGCTTTCTTCCACAACCTTTGTGGTCATCAAGACTTTCATCTCTATGTCAAAACCTATACATTCAGTAACGGATCCATGGCCAAATGTGTGGTTGATGTTCCATGTATGTTTGCTGGCTTTTTGTCCAACTTTGAAGTCATAGATGAAAATTGAAAGAAATTCCTTTTTGTCCATGCTGCCTTGGGGGTTGTGAAATTTACTCTGAGTAAAGTTGAAACAGCAGACAATTAAGACACCTTGTAAGCGACAAACGTTGGATTAAACCAACCAGTGATAAGTTACTCAATATTCAGTTTCTAGATGTCATCATGAGAGTTCTGACATTCATTTCTGGACAACCTAATACAATTAGCACAACATATTAGTAAGACTCTTATTTCTGTATTTGTTGTTATGTTGGCTTGAATTTCATGCAAAGCTACACAGGGGCTATCTGCACTAGCTGTCCCTAATTTAACAGTATTAAGACTAGAGAGAAGGCAGCTAGTCATCATCACCCACTGCCAATTCTTGGGCTACTCTTTTAGCATTGAGTAGTGGGATTGACTGCCACATGTAATGCTCCCACTGTTGAAAGTTGAGTATGTTTGGTGTGACAGAGATTCAAACTCATTACCCTTTGATTATGAGTCGAGTCTTCTAACCACCTGGTCATGACACGTCTTTCTGTATTTGAACTGAGTGTATTATGTTCGTAAATGGATATCAGCTGTTAACATAAAGTATGGTACATGCTTATCTGAATATTATCCATCTTTAATGTTCTCCATTGTTCACGTGACTTGCCTAAACAGTGAACAGAGAAAAGTAATACTGAGGATAATGTCTGTCATGTCACATGGCATTTTGTTATTTCTAAGATCTGTTTGTGACTATAAAGAATTGCAATTAGCATATAAAAGTAGAAAAATATGAAGAGGACTTTCTAGTATACATTCTTGAATGTAACCAAACTTGTTGAAACATTTTCTTTGCTACTGACAGCACTCGCTGCTTTGCTCACACAAATATAAATTTTTTATAAGTTGTATTGTTTTAGATACATTCCTTATATACACACACACTTAAAAAATAAAATACAATATGGTTGATCTGTTCTGAATTTGATAAAAGCAAAAAATATCTTTTGTTTATTCTCTAGCAAGTAGACATAGAAAACATTCTGATTAACTGAGGGTAGAGTGTTACTATGTTATCTTTCTCAAAAAGTAGGTGATTTGCAACAATGTCCTAGTCTTTAAGGTTTGTCTGGGATGAAAGAAGTGAGGTGTAAAGTAAGTGTGGCACTGAATAAAATTAAAATGAAAGCTCAGAAGTTGCTGTTTTTGACATAGACATTATTTTTCAGTTTTCTCATTACATCACTTTGCTATATTAAGATATTTTATACATATAGACACCATTCTTCAGTTTTCTTTCTATATCACCTTGATACACCAAGATGTTGTTTACATATAGACACCATTCTTCAATTTTCATTCTATCACCTTGTTATACTAAAAGGTTTTATACATGTAAATATATTTTAACTAGTTTATACTAATATGTATCAATAAATAAAATGTCATGATTATTTTTTTATAACAAAATAATTCCTTTGTGGCCAGATACCAGACTTTGTGATTGAAATTACTGGGCTGCTAGAAAATAGTAAAATATGTGGTTAGCTTAATGTGATATGTATAAATATTTACAGTTTGATTAATTTTATAATATTATAATATATTTAAGAAATAATCACTCTTTAGTTTATATTGTGTTGTTTTTTTTTGTTTTTAGATTTATTTCAAAAATCTGTCAGTATTTTCTCAGTGTAGAAGAAAACACAATATATTTGTTTTAAATGTGCTGTATTTACACAGTAACTTGTACACTAATAATAAATTATGCCTAAGTTACAGAATTATTATTTGTAATTTGTTTTTTCTACTTGCAACATTTTAAAAAAAGCTATTTAAGAACACATTATCTTTTCAAAATTACCCTTACAATTTCAACTGGTTTGTTTGGCTTGTGTGGATGTGTTGTTCAACATGTGTGCTGAAAAGTTTGTTTTTGATATGTTTTAACTGATTTTAAGTAAATTGATGTAATTGCAACACATCAAGAAGAATATTTTCCTATTTTATTCACTATATATTTGAAATGACGAATGTGCACTATAAGTGAGATGTATCTAGAGAATGTAAAGTTGTACATTGTATACCCATTTACAAGAAGGTGAGAGCATTGTTATGGATTGGGTAAACTGACTGGAGTAAAGAATATGAAAAGTATGAAGGTGGTTGTTGTTAGAATCGATACATATCATTATGTATGTTATATGGAAAATAACAAAAATGAATTACTCTTTTCTTGCCAGTCAGTGTTTGGTGGAAACCTTGAAGAGTTTTGTAATGTATATAAGTGCCACAGTTTGGATAACAGAACTGTTTTGCTTTTTACGTAAAATGAGAAAAGGTGAACAAATGGAATGTAAATGTCTTTATTTCATATTGAGAGAAAAGTTTTTTTTTTGTTTTTGTTCTATTAGTAGTTACTGATAAAGAACTGACTAAAAAAATCATAAATAAAAAAAAAACATTGGTAAAATGCATAAGTATATTACTATTTTGTACATATTACTATAAATCTAATAATAACTTGTTATGTATATATGTGTTTGCTTCATTTGTTAGAAAGGTCAAAGATTTTGTTGAAAAGTTTCACCGGTTTGAAAACAGTTTATTAAACAGGGTTATTGGTGTGTTTATTATTAAATATAAATTGTACAATAAACATTATTGTTTTAAAAATGAGTTTGGTTGTTTAACTTGTATAACACTACAATGCATAAAAAATCACTGTGGATATAGAAAATTCACACCAGACTGGAGAATTTTCATTCAGTACCCACTTTAGCAATGATAATTCCCAGAACAAAAATCACTTGAAAAAAAGCCTTTGTAAAAATTTCAAGTGTTTTATAAACATCGTAACTGGAGACTTCAAAACCTAGGACCTTTTAACCAGATTGTTTTTTGGTGGTAAGTGTATATACGAATAACATCTTTATTTATCTACTGTTATAGGAAACAGTTGAAGACGTCCTGTCATTTGAATTTGTTAGAAGTGTCTTAACTGCATATTCAAATATTTAGGCTTAAATCTGTTAATTGGCTTATATTTTATATGATTATCATTGATCTTAATGGCATTTTATATTACAAACTTTAAATATAAACTACATTCAGATGGTAATAAATTTATCCCTAGAGGTGGAGTTTACTAATGGTTCTTTTAAACCACAGGGCTATGATCACAGAGGTTTTTCTTAAGTCATTCAGACAATCATAACTACACACATCTCAGGTTATTGATAATAAATTATTTGAAACATTTAATGCAGTAAGAGATACCATTCATCTGTCATGTTTGCTGAATGTTTTTAGTGTATCAAAACACAATTGTTGTGATTCTGACCACTATATCAACCCAACTTCAAGTTAATATTATGAAATTGAGAATCTGACTGAAGTACTTCATAACAAACAGAAAAATTATTTGCATATTGATACATTTTAAATGGTGTCTTACCAAAAGCCTTAATATAATTTGAGAAATACTGTAGAAATAATTACAATTTCTCAACTAAATTGAATGACAGTATTAATAACAGTATAGTTATACCTAATTATGAATTAAATTATAACGAAGGATTCTCTAACTAATGGTGGAGTTGTTTATTGTTTAAAGTATTTGCATATTAAGTTATCAGCTTCTAACTATGTAGATATATTGGTTAAACTTGAAAATGAACAAAAAAAATCAAAGCAATACCAATTATCATTTATTGTCACCAAGATTGTTCTGTAGGACAAGTTGAAAAAGAATTATCAAAATGCATTTTGAAACTTGTTCAAGAAGTGGTAATTATTATAAATACATGTGGACATAAATATTGATTTATTTAAATCTCGTACTTGTAATCACACCATTTGTTAATTAAATACTATCTCTTCTGAAGGAATTAATCTCTTAATAAGTAAATCCACATTAAAAAATTGTACTTTAATTAATCATATCTACATCAACAGTTTTCTTAATTTACATCAACTAGTACTTTAAGTAATTGCATTTATACCAATAATTCTCATAATGAGGCTATGTCTGGTATAATTATTCATGATATATCAAATTATCTAGATCTATTATTGTATCTATATCAACAGTTCTTACATTAAGACTATGCCTGGAGTAATAACACATGATGTATCTGATTATTTGTTCTAATTAAATCTGTTAAGTTGCTTATCTGAGTTAACTATTTAGGATAAGAAATATCTTAATAAAGAGTATGCATTTAACAAAGACTTACTGGAAGTATTATTTTCAGTTAATATAAAAATAGGTAGTATAAGTGAGACTTCCTAAGAACTTTGTAATTTATTATTTTTGTAATGTATCTCTTATAAAAATGATAAAGAATAACAGTAGACCTAAGCTATCCATGAACTGTGTCAAAACCAGACATAAAAATGCATTAAATGTACTACTTGCAAGGAAATTACTTAAAAATGACTCAAATAAACAATGACATCATGAAGAAAGCTGGAAAAGGTCATATATAATGAGTATTTAAGATATAATAAATATATTACAAAAAACTTGGCAAATTATTAATAATATAGTTATATTTGATTGTTGTTAAGTGCGCAATTACACAGTTGGCTTTCTGTGCTTTGTATACCAAAAGTATTGAAAAACGTATATTTTAGTGTTATTATTTCAACAGACTTACCACTAAGCTACAGGGAGGCAATATGGTTAAGATTAAAAATATATTACAAAAGTACCTAGATAAAGTATTGAAATAATTTAAAATTACTGTTTACTGATCTAATGTGTAATATTTTAACACTCAATTTTGTAGCATTGGAATAACTACACTGGTTTACAAAGAAATTGAGGCAAGCACAAAAATAGCTGTTTTAACCTAATTTGGGGTGCTGAATTCAGATTTGAAATCCGTTTTTACTCATCACCTCTAGTTTTTTAGATATGCATACTGTACATAAAGGCGTATATGCATTCAGGGTTAATTTCTAATATCGTGTGACTTATGTCTTCTTTTTTAGTTATTATGCAATAAATGTAAGTGATAGCATTACATTACATATATAAATAGCTATATATCAAGACGGATCACCAATTTCAGGAATCGGAACAAAGACCTTGCTTCATTTTTCGACATTAAAAACAAGTTGTGCTACTGCACAAATGTACCTGGGTTGTTCACTTTCCTTGGTTTGCCACATAATCCTTCAGACTGGCGTCTTTTCATAGACTATCCAAGCGAAGTCTCAAGGCCGTGCTTCTGCACAACGGGAATAAATATCCCAGCATTCCCACTGCACACTTTGTCCATCTAAAGGAGTCCTATGACAATATGGAGCTTCTTTTAGAAGCTGTTAAGTACAACCAGTACCAGTGGAGTCTGTGTGGGGACCTTAAGGTCATTGGTCTTTTTATGGGTATGCAATCGGGCTTCACAAAGTACTGTTGCTTTCTCTGTCTCTGGGATAGTCGAGCTGTATTCCAGCATCACAAGCAGAAAGACTGGGGTCTAGAAGCACTTTCGTTCCTGGCGAACACAGCGTCAAGGAGAATCCTCTGGTTGACATGAAGAAGGTGCTTCTTCCTCCTCTTCACATCAAGCTTGGTTTGATGAAAAATTTCATGAAAGCCATGGACAAAAATGGTGCTGCCTTCCAACACTTGTCTACTGTGTTCCCAGGTCTCAGTGCTGCTAAGCTCAAAGAGGGCATCTTTGTCGGATCTTAAATCCGAGAATTGCTGAAGGATACTGATTTTGAGGAGCATCTTACCTTAAAGGAACTGAGAGCATGGGAAGCATTTAAGTCAGTCTGTAGTGGCTTCCTTGGTAACACACGCGTACCAAATTACCAAGCCTGTATTGAGAAGTTGCTAAAGACTTATGAGGATATGGGATGCCGAATGTCACTCAAAATTCATTTTCTCCATTCCCACCTCAACCTCTTCCCTTCAAACCTTGGAGCAGTGAGTGATGAGCACGGAGAAAGATTCCACCAAGACGTTACGAAGATGGAGAGCAACTACCAAGGCAAGTGGAACCCCAGCATGATGGGAGACTTCTGCTGGATGCTCTTGCGTGACATCCTGGAAGCAAAATACACCAGATCATCCAAGAAAACACACTTCTAACTGTCTGCGGTACAATGAATTGTGTACATTGTGTCATCCAAGTATATTTATTCCGTCAATGTTCTTTATCTATCCTGTTTTATCTGTAATAAGCTGCTGCAACTGTTGAAATAAGCACGTATATACTAAAATGAGACTATTTAAAAGCCAGAAAACTAGAGGTGATAGAGCAAAACTGTTTATAAATTTGAATTCAGCACACCCAAATTAGTATAAAACGTCTATTCACATTCTTGCCTCAGACAAAAAATATTTTTTTTGTAAACCAGTTCTATTACTAAAAATCTAATGATTGGTCTTAGCAATAAATCTTAGAACTTGTAATGCTAAAAACTAGATTTTGATTGCCTTGTATAGCTTTGCACTTCACAACAAATCAACAGACTGGTTATTGACTTATTTCTACATTATTTCCTTTTTCAGAAATATTTGAAAAGTTAAAATTAGTAATTGGAATCATTTTTAATATTTAATGCTGTTATAAATGAGTACCAATATTAGTTTTGGAAAAAAAACAAACACTTCTGTTACTGCAGTGTTGGAGATTTATAATGAATTATAAGAATCTTTTGATTCATTCTGGTAAGATGACTTGTGGTGCTCTTTTAGACCTATCAAATGCCTTTGAAACTTTAAAAATGACATATATTGAGTAAATGGTATCATTATTGTACAAAAAGTGCAGTTTTGAACATTTGTAAAAGTTCTAAAAGAATACAGTACACAAGAATTAATAAATTTTCATTGATAGCTTCAATAAAAATTGCACACTAGTGATAGATGTATAATGCTAGAATCTGGATTTCTATACCCATAGTGGGCAGAGCACAGATAGCCCACTGTGTAGTTTTGTGCTTAATTACATACAAACAACTATAAGTTATGAAGTTTCACCAGAATATACTCTAGGACCACCTTTATTTCTTAAATTGCAAAATAATCTTGAAATAAAAATGTATCTCAGAGCAGCTGGTATGGGTATTGACACTTTTATTGATTAATGGGTGTGGTTTGCACATCTTCACAACATTTAACTTGACACAATTCAGAAGACAATTGCTTGCTGAAATTAGATATCTGATCCACAATGAACTTTTAATTGGGCTATATATTGTTCCACTAGCATGTTAGTTACGGTGTATGTTAAGATATTGACAAACGAATGAGCTTTTGCTCAATATGTAAATAGTTGATGATGATGGCAAGTATGTACCAGTGTTCAAATTTGAACCAGTAATATTCATCACTATAATATGTAGAGTAGATATAAGTCACTACCCCTTTTAAAGGAGATGTTCATCACTAGACCTGTCAAGAAGATATCCATTGCTACAACCAAGAATTCTCTGCTGGAATCAACCCTGTTTTGGTTGACTTTTTCTCTTAGCAACATACAGAGCTAAAATTCTCATCCAGAATACAGCCATGAGAACAACCATTGAACTTTAGTACATGTGCAAGTCATACACTTTGGTAACCTCCATTTTTTTTTGCATTATGCAGTGTTTGAAGAGTAATGTGCTTTAAAACTCTGTGAAACACAAGCAGAGAGCTTGATGGTTGTTAGTAACGGTGTCTGTACAATTTAATGCACTCATAACTGACCATACAGGTTAGGTGACATCTAGGTAATGATCCTGTTATGGTTGAGTTCTACTTTTCTGCATGGGAAAGAGCATCCATGCTTTATTGGGTCCTTCAGTTGCTCTTTCAGGAGCCATCAAATTACTAATTGTGCCATTTATCTATTTATGGGATTTCCTATTGTATGGCATAAATATTTTTGTTTCCTACATATGTTCAGGGTAAGGACATTCATAGGACAGGTTCTTGCTGTGCAGTGAAACAATTCATTGTCTTTTACATGTTGCAATATGATGATGTTATATTCTTGCAACATTATCTCTGTTCTGGATTTTTAACCATTTCAGCAAAGCATGGCCCATCCAGACAGTGAACCTCCTATTGTAGCAGGATCCAATGAAGTTTCATCCTCACTGACTGGATAATCAAGAAATTCTACTTACATACACATTAGCACACATTTTCTTGATTTAAATTCAAAACCTATCTTCATTTTATCTCATGAAATATTATTTTCAGGTAAATAACCACATACTTGAACGTCTAATCAAACATTAAGACGTTGAAATAAACCAGTCATTTCTTCCATTGCTGCCTTTTTAGTGTAAACTCAATTAGACTCTTGTAAGTGATGGGTACATTAAATAGGCAAAATGTCATGATGTGAAACTCATACAAACCATCTTTCATGTTAATAGCAGTTTTGAATTTGGTCTCATTAACCAGTTTGACTTACCAGATCTAAATTGTTGAACCAATTGGAACCTTCTAATGCACTGAGACCTTTACCTTTTCATCATAAGAGAGAAAAGTAACAATACTAGCTACTTTGTTCACCCATCTTAAATGAACACAAGACCTGGGCAAATCTTCCTTCATTCTGAAAACCACTACAGGAGATGATTAAGTAAGGTAAAAGTTAAATTATAGCAGGTATTTTGATTTGAAAATCTAAAACCCTGAAAAGGTATGTGAGATAACCAAGGGCACTCAGAAATATTAGTTCCTTTTCACTCCATTCCTGATATTATGGTTTAAATTTATATACGAGAGTGTGTTAAACTAGGACTTTGAACTTTATGCAACTAAGATAATGTTGGGTAGTAAATTACTGTTATTTGTGGAATAAGTTTGTTGAATTTTGGCATAGAGGAAAACTGGGAAAGAAGGAAGGGAAGAAAATGAGAATTTAACTGGATGATGCTTGAAATTAAATGGAGCAGTAGGGTGGGAATGTGCAAAATGCACAGGAACTTGATGTCAGTAGTTTGAATGTCAGCTTGGCAATCCTTGACTGACTGCAGCAATCAAGGTTTTGGTAAGGTACTAAGTTCCTGAATTAAAGGTTTACTGATTTAAAAGTATTAAAGTATAGCAAAAGTGTTCAACTACAAACTGACTTCACATTTAACTATTAACTTTACATGAGTTAGCATCTTTTCAAGGTTGGGATCACAGGATCTTAAATTCAAGGATAACAATTTTGCCATGGTGGAAATGAGAGTTTCCTAAGAAAACCCACTTTCACAGCCAAGGTGCTGAATAAAACACCCTGACTGTGCCTAGCAGGAGCTGAAAGGGAAGAAAAACAAATATTATAAATACACTGAATCACATAAAACATGAGGAAGCTTTAATAGAAATGTCTATTGGGTTAGGAGAAATCCATTTTGGCCACTGTCAGAGTCGAAGTCAAAACGCTTCTCGACAGGACATGACCGGTGGAACAAGAGGGAGTATGGTGGTTGTGACTGGGGGTTGAATGCTGGAATCTGGCATTGTAAACAACTTGTTCTTCATCAGTCTGAAGTATTCTGTTTTCCTTGGTGGCTTGGGGTTGGATATGCTAGTTGGAGGTTGGGTGGTTGTCAGTGGAAATTGACAAAATAGCTGCAGTGAGAAGTGTAATTTGAGTTTGGGCTGTAGTTGTTGGGTCTTGGTGAATTTTCTACATGTGCATATTGATTTTGTCTAATGACTGTCATCTGTGTCAGTCTGAGAAGAATTGTTCTTGACCTGTGGGACAGCTACATTAGTAACTGGTGAGACTGTGAGTGGTGGCAGGGATCTCAGTGTTAAATGTGATTGTGAGGCAGACTTGTTGGTCTTGATACACTGAGTCGATGTTAGTTAAGATATAAATGGATACTGATTTAGAGGTAGTTACAGCCTTAATAAACTAGGTAAACACATCCGGCAGATGACGTAAAGTTGAGATTAGTGGCTTTTTTGAGGGACATATAGTATATGCTAGAAAAAAAACTGGTTTATTACTCGTATCATATTTGAGTTTTTAACTTTTGGAAATCTTTTTCTATATCTCTTTTTATGTGTTTAAAGATACTTCCGTCCGTTTGAGAGTTTTTGGGTTTTAATGTGTGCCAAAAACTTGTATAAATGTACCCAAGAAAGTCAATTTTTCCAATAGAACTCAAATGTTACGTATATGTTGAATCTAGTAATTCCACACTCACATTCTTTCTGTTCATAATAATTACATACAATGAAAGACTTTATCAAAAATTATGAAGAAATAAAACTGGACTTTTAAAAAACATTATTCGTTAGAGAGTTCCATTTTATATACCTAATTATCTTTAACATGATTAATTTTTATCGATCCGTTATATTTCTTATTTATCTCCACGTATTGAACTTTGAAGCAGCTTTGTAATCGCTGAATCAATATAAAATACCTATAAGAGTCCAAGCATTAACCAACTGAAGCACTACTTGCACTCAGTAACCTGTGCTTACGTTGATATCGGTGACATTTTTCCAACTATGATTTTGTCAAGCTCACTTTTCTCTAATAATTGTAGTTTGTTTTCAATAAGGAAGGAATTCTTTTGCTTGTGTATGTTGTTTAAATAATAGAAATGTTATTAATATGCATAAATAAAAAAGTTTGACTGTCATCTGAATAATTTACCATCCCAGAAATTCTAGTTCATTGCACTCGTTAACTCCAAATATTTTAACCTTATTTCTTCCAATTAATCGAGCATAATAAAATCTGTACCTTTAAAACATACATAATATAACACAACTAGATTATCCTTAACAAATACAGTCAACATATGTTGTTGTTTTAAATTAAGCACAAAGCTACACAATGGGCTATCTGTGCTCTGCCCACCACGGGTATCGAAACCCGGATTTTAGCGTGTAAGTCCGCAGACATACCGCTGAGCCACTGGGGGGCACAGTCAACATAAACTGGACAAAATATATTTGCGACAAATGACTATCTTCATTACGTGAGCAACAACTTGCTGTCCATGCCCAAAGTCGTGACGATGTGAAATGACCAAAATTGGGAAAAGTTTGGTTTGTTTTGAATTTCGCGCAAAGCTACACGAGTGCTATTTGCGCTAGCTATCCCTAGTTTAGCAGTGTAAGACTAGATTGAAGGCAGCTAGTCATCACCACCCACCGCCAATTCTTGGGCTACTTTTTACCAACGAATAGTGAGATTGAGCCTGACATTATAACGCCCCTACGGGTGGAAAGGCGAGCATGTTTGGTGTGACAGGAATTCGAACCCCCCACTCTCAGACTACGAGTCGAATGCCTTAACTACCTGGCTATCCCAGGCCATTGGGCAAAGTATTCATGGTGACAAGGGCATTTCCCTGTTTTTTTTTGTGGTATAATTAAACATGGTTTTTCCAGAGAGCATTTAGTTAGGAGAACAGGTAAGAGGGTTATTATATTGAAGAATACAGGTCTATTACTTTCCACACTTTCAATGAATTTGTTATAAAGAAAGAATCAACACAAAATCTGCATAAACAACAATCTTTAAAATGCAAAAACAGTTAAAGCGAAAACATAAGACAATGAAAAACAAATGGCAAGTGTTTATAATGGGTGAGTTAGTGAGAAACAAATGGAGATGTGAAAACGAAACCATTATTTGTTCTTTATTACCAGTCTCGTGTGAGTCACCCCATCATGTATCTGTACACTAAAGAAAAATTCAACTAAAAACGAAAATAACCCTTAAAAGTAAACGGAAACGCAATAAAACAAAATATTTTGAAGTTAAAATGAAAATCAAAATTTCATTCAAAAATTATCAAAATTTTAAAGCAAAAACTCTGAATCTTTATCAAAATTTGCCTAACTGGAGAGAGCAAACTACAAAGCAGGATTGGCCATCCCATGCCTACTCGTGTATATGATTTTTATCCACTGCAGTTCAAGTACATAGGTGGAAATGACCAGATCGATTCTTTTATTCTTAAAAAAATAAAGCTTTCTACCATGAGCTCCTTCTCCTGCAAGAGAGCACAATTAAAGTGCAGTTACTTCCTGGAACACAATAGAGTAAGGAAAATTAAAATGTTCATTTTAATAACTCTCTGCATCCAAACTTAAGTGTAAGAATTTTTTTTTAATTTTGAAAAATTATGTATCAATCAAAGGGTAGCTGTTAGTGTTTTATTTTTTCAATGAAAGTAATGCACAATTTCAATGGGTGTTCATATGCTAGAATATGAGTTAATAACATTGGAGAAAACTACATTGGTGGCCAAAATTAGTAGCCAGTGTTGTCAATAGTTAGGCATTGATTACATAGTATCCAAGAGCTGAAATAAATTTCAACATTATCTGGCCACTGAAGTCATGAGCTGAGCTTCTTCTATTACCACTAACATTGTTGTAATATGTTCTATCACTGATTGGATTTTGGGGGGAAATAATGTGAAGTCTAGGCCATGTAATAACAATGAATTTCTCCTTTTCTCCTACAATATTTGTTACATAATGCATTCACTGGTGGGCCTAACTTCATGCCTGACTCATAAACAAACATACTAGCAAAAGTTCCTCACTGATTAATCATTCGGTAACAATACGATGACTAACTAATTGACTGGCTCACCAAGTGAATTAGAGATAATAATACTTACTGTCTAACTGACAAACTGAACCGGATAAATAATATTATCAATACTTCATTGGGTAACAAACTAAATCAATTTGGCAATTTCATATGATTTTATATTTACTATATGGCTAAGTGGTTAGGATATTCAGCTGGCAATCTTTGGGTAGCGAGTTACAATTCAATCACAAAATATGCTTTCCCATTCAGACATGGGGATGTTGTAATGTGTTAGCAATTCTACCTTTCATTGGTAAGAGTTGGTGGTGAGTGATGTTGATTAGCTGGTTTCTGTCTAGTTTATTACTTCTAAATTGGAGACAGCTGGAACAGTTTTATACGAATTTATATAAACAAGCAAACAAATGTTTACTATGTGTAAGACTAGAGGGAAGGCAGCTAGTCATCACTACCCACCGCCAACTCTTGGGCTACTCTTTTACCAACGAATACTGAGATTGACCGTCACCGTTCAGTAAAAGAATAGCCCAAGAGTTGGCGGTGGGTAGTGATGACTAGCTGCCTTCCCTCTAGTCTTACACATAGTAAACATTTGTTTGCTTGTTTATATAAATTCGTATAAAACTGTTCCAGCTGTCTCCAATTTAGAAGTAATAAACTAGACAGAAACCAACTAATCAACACCACTCACCACCAACTCTTTTACCAACGAATATTGGGATTGACCGAACATTATAACGCCCCCACGGCTGAAAGGGCAAGCCGTTTGGCGCGACAGGGATACACATATAAGTAACTTGTCATTTAAAAGTCAAAAATAAATTTTTATTTTATTAAAACGCTATTTGGCCTAGTGGTTAGGGCGCCATATTTGCAATCTGCACGTCGTAAGTTCAACTCCCATCATTACACATGCTCGACTTGTGAGAACGTTATAACGTTTCAATCTATGCTACTTTTCGTCGGTGAAGAGTAGCTCTGAAGAATTAGCGGTGGGCGGTTGACTAACTACCTTCCCGCTAGTCTGTCACTTCTAAATTAGGAACGTCCAACACAGATGGCTCTCAAAGTAGTTTTACGAGAAATTTAATAAACAATCAAAAAAAGACGTTGCTTATTTTCAAATTCAATTACATAATTCTGTCAAACCGAAACATGTTAATAGTTTCATGAAAGAATCCTAGTTTGCATTGCTGTTTATTGTTTTTTAAATTGTCACCAGAAAGCATTTCTGTGTATGTTCTAACCAGTATAGAAACGATAGAGATAAAAGCTTTAAAAAATTATAAGCATACGTTTGATGCAGGGTGTACAAGTTAGGTACGTATTGTTGGTGTTTCGTAGGCCTAGTGTACACTTAGTCTTATTCTTACATAGTATTGTTCAGTAATAATTTATCGCAATTCATTAAAATAGTAATAAGATTGGAATATTACGTTGAACTTGATATTTCAGCGACAACTACCACTTTATCTATTATTAATATCATATAATAAATACTTAAAAGCTAAAATACTAAAAGTAAAAATACAGTTACAGATTTATATTGTAGTAAAATAGCAGTAGTATTTTAATTTTTACTAACATAAATATTATAGTTACACATAGAAGTTCAAAGCACAAATCAATATCCAAAACAGATATATTTTATTTAAAGTAAGGTTGATGATACTTTTTAATAAAAAGTTTATGAACAGTGTAGTAAATGTAAAGAAAGTTGAAAGCACACAACAGGTTAGATGACTGATGTCTCTAGGTATGCATACATAACTGCACTGTGATTGTTCATCAGTTCTTGTTTACTTACACTTTGGATATGATATAGCAGAGTTTGGTTAAATAACAGGCAAAGGAATTAGTTGTAAGGAATTACTAGCAGATGTCTGAGTCAACCCGTAATGGTTGATTTTCTTTTCTTTGTAGTTATTTCTTTCGTATGTGAGCTTGTTTTGTGTTGTGAAATGTGAGGAAATTTTCTTTTGAATTTTACATGAATAAACAATACAGAGATGGTAAGTAGGAGTACTTAGTATGGTGAAATGGATCTGTTTTTGAGAAAAACAAACATGAAAAACAATATTTAAACATAAAAAATGACAATCTGAGTGTTAATGAATTAATAATTTTTTAACAAAACATTGGAATTGAAGCAGCTTGGATAAGTCGTAGTTCTAGCATTGCCATACAAAATTATTTCCAGTACCAGTACTGGCAGAATTTCACCCCTTAACTAGCTAATTTTAAGGTATAATATGTCAAATTATCGATATTAATGTATGGTCATGTAAATCATGCACATAGTCAATGTTGCTGATTGTTTGAAAAAGGTTATCTAGTTATTTCCATTTAAGTACATATACATAGTTATGTATATAACCTCAACTATATTATATATTAGAGCAGAAGTCTTATACCATTAGCATTAGTTTACAATGAATTTGAAGCCCACTTATTATTAGGCAAAACATTCCTTTTGGAAGTTATAGTTGTTAACTTGTGAAATAATTTCTTTTTACAGATATGCTGATTGGGTTTTGAACTCTTTTAAGTTTTTGTTGGTAAATTTTATGGATGTGATGGGTCCAATTTGACCCATTATTTGGTGATACAGTTTGATCAGGTGGTTAGTTTATGTTATTAATATTTTACCATGTTTTTAGAATTTATCCTTTTAATATAGTAACTTAATTTTCATACTAGTAGTGGAAAATGAATGGTGTGTAGTTTTAATTTTGGATCACACATTTATGAAATGCTGGATGTTGATAAATCGATATGAAACTTAACTACAAGTTAAAGGAGCATTTACAATCTTCCAGGTCTCTTGTGGCCTAATGTAATATACACAGTATGAAATATTATGAATGTAATAAATAAATATTTAATGTGTAAAGTAGAAAATAATTAAAAATTTATGTAGCTTGTGTCCAGTATTTGTACTTTTATTATTGCATCAAACTTCTTGTTGTGGAAAATGTATGATAAAAGAGCAAATCATTCTTTTGATATTTAACAACTTTGGTAAATAGAAACAGGATTTCTATGATCTACTTAATTTAATTTTTTTTATTTGCTTTGTATTTTTGTTTCAAATAATAATTGAATTGTTATAACTCACCATATCAAAACCATTCAAGTGTTGTACCTTTCATTTTTGTAAAAGAGTAAAATGAGATATTTTCCATTAAAACAATTATCGAGCAGAACTGTAGAAGAAGTAATAAAAACTAAATCTTCCAGTATGTAAAGGCTCATCAGTTTTTGAAACATCCACCAGAAAAATATTTATAGTAATTTAAATGTAGAAGAGATGTAAGTGAAAATGAAATATATAAGATAAATTTAATAGTTAAGTTAAAATGAATAACTTCCATAGTGCTTCTTGGACCAATAAAATATGTCTTATATGAGAGGATCCCCTAATTATGTATGGAGTACAACATGTGTACTAGGGAAAGGAGCAACAGGAGCAGTTTATCAAGGTGTTAATAAGGTATGTATATTTTCTGTAATTGTATGGGAACATATTAATTTATGGTTTTGTTTGGAAGAAGCAAATGTGCGCCTTATACATTAGTAATATCCTACGTTCTAAGGAAGAAAAATCTCTAATGCTGGAAGGTAATCGTAAAGCTAGGGATGAAATTCTGAACAAGGGATTTTATTTTTTAAGGTAGCACTAGTACTGGAACATGTTTGAGCTGTTTTATTGTTTTTTATGTTTATACTTAAATTTTTCTCCTTGAAAAGCATGCCCACTTTACCCAACCAAAGTACCTTTTTTTTTTTGAGAATTTTACCCGTGAATAAAACCACAATGATGTAAGGCAGACATAAAGCTATTATAATCTAGGTATGCAGTGACTGTGCTTTAATGCAATGTTTCCCAAGTATGGGGTATACCTCCCCTTCAGGTGTGCAAGTTGTTTTTGAGAGAGCATGAGTGAGTATGGTACTCGTTAGTGCAGGAATGCAAAATTAAACATTTTAGTATATTGTTTGTTAGTGAAAAGAATATGTGTTTTAAAGTGCATCTGTTTATTATATCTTATCTTTTCCCTTAATTAAAAAAGGGGGCACATAAGAAACTATAATGATGGGAGAGATGACAAAAGTATGGAAAATTCTGCTTTAATAGAAACATAAAGTACTTTCTAAGAGAAGTAATTGCTATTTTTTGGTAGCTGTTTTCATTTCTACATTTCTGAGCCTTTCTAGACTTTTCAATTCTCCACTTTTTTTATCTAATTTTCTTTGAACCCTGTGATGCATGTGTTTTTGTGTTAAAATTCAGTGAGGCTTTTATTTCATATTTTGAGATAATGTTGTTTGTTTTTTGAACTACACTGCTCAATATATAATTTTTTTTTTGTGCACACCACATATTTGAACTTATTTAAATGAATATAAAAAATGATTGGAAGGTTAACACTAGGGTTCTTTAAAAAAAGAAAAGAAAAATGCTTATTTGAACTTGTTTGTAAACTTTATAGTAATTTTAAGAAATACAATGCCACTTCACAAGATCACAAGGTTTACTATGAGAAAAAGATAGTGGTTAGAAAACTAAAATATTTTATTTTGTTGCAAACACAATATAGCCAAATAACTTTGCCATCAAAATTTCTGTTCTTGTTGAATTACCATGTTTAGACATTGTAATTTGAATAGTTGTTTTAAATACTATAGTGCATGTGCTGTGTGTTGATAGTTAATAACAGTGTAAGTATTTTGCCTTTTATACAGAGGTTATTTCATTTATTTTAACTGGTATTCATTCTGGTTATATAGACTACTGGTGAACCAGTTGCAGTCAAAGCTTTCAACCACTTGAGTCACATGCGACCATATGAAGTTCAGAAAAGAGAATTTGAAGTTTTGAAGAAAGTGAGCCATGACAATATTGTGAAACTTCTGGCTATTGAAGAAGAGGTAGGAATAGTTGAAACAGATTTATGGTAGTTGTGGTTGCAAAATGAAGACAACAGCATTTCTGAATATTATTTTTTTTTTATAAAGTTCTGGGAACCATTTCTGTTGAATATGGATTAAGATTAATACACCAATAATACAAAAACTGGAACCCATCTGGAATACAAGCAGTATGTTAAACTAAATACGTTAATTCCATTAAAAAAATATCAACTGTTGATTTTAACAAGGTGACATTTAACTTTACTGATGTTATACTTAGTGGATCTTATAAAATTTGCCGTAGCTAAGGGCCTAACTTTTAGCTGACCTATTCCTAACCATAAATTCTCTGATTACCTGTTTCCTTTTGAGAGCACTTATAAAGTTTTGAAATCTCAATCTATTTTCATCAGGTGAGTTAGAAGTATTATTGAAAGAAGCAATTCAAGTTGTGAGTGTTGAATTGTTATTCTTTTTAGGTCTGTATGGATACAGTAATTTTCTGTTTTTAATGTGCGTATCAAGAGTCAATGATATTTTTTGTACCATAGTTTCATTTTGTACGTGTATGTTCCTTGTGAACTCTCTGAATGGACTCAAGTAATTTTTCCTGGCATTATAACCACTATATAACTGTACGTACTATAACTGAGTGTACTATCTTCTCAAAATTTTGCAGTTTTGTGATAATTGCTACAAGCTGTTGTATGCAAAAAATCAGACTTTTTAGTGAAGTACTTTTATTAAAGGTTTGTATTTGAATGTAGAAAGGTTTTACTGGGTGGAAAGTGATGCTCATGCCAAGTATAAAAATACTTCTTTTCATCTTATTTTTTATATTTTATTTTCATAACTTCTAGAACTTCCAAAATGTAAAATGTTAAACTTTATCTCTTATCTTCTCTTTCTCAATTAATTGTAGCAAAATCATCTGTAGCAGAAATTGAAAAATATGAAATAAAATCAAAATTACTTTTTTCTTAGCATAATTGCAGATTGTAACAGATAGTTATTTATCTTAAGAGCTTTAATTCTCTTAATGTTTCACAATTGCTTTCATTAAATGCTGTTGTTTTATTGCTCTTGGAACCCCAACTTCTGTGTCAAAGATCCCTAATAGAATGCAGAGAGTTTAGGGTAAATACTTAATAAAGAAACAAACAAAAACAAATGCAAAATTAAAGAAGTCTTACTTATACAACAACTTAAACCTAAAATAAACCAATATAAAGGAACACCTTTATACCTATATAAAAAATGATAAAATTAATAATATAAAATTATATATTCAAACATCTAACACTGCCCTCTACATTCTGACACTCAGTTATACAACCCATTTCAAACATGTGGTCAGCATCCGGTCACTTACCTCTTTCTTTCTTTGTGAACCTGACAATGACTGAAGAAGGTCGAAACGTTGTTCACTCCTCTATGTAAAATATTTTCTCAACCCAAACAAGCCGTTTTTACATATATTTCTCTACAAGTGGGTTTTCTCGACATTGCTGATTAATGTTTAACTACATATTTTCCTCACATGGTTACTTTGAGGAATGGTCACAAAAGTGTTTTTAGTATATTTCATTTATGTTTTCTGTTATATCTTGACTTGAGTGGTCATGAAAATGTTTAAAAAACTTTCATTTGAGTGTTCTATTTTAAATTTTAGTTAATTTGCTAAAAACATATATAACTGTAAAGTAAAAGAATACATAAAAAACAAATATTTATTACTTACTTTAGTTCAAAATATAATTCATGTAAACTTTGAGATTTGGATTTTAGAGTAAAACAATGTATCAGTAGCTGAAGTAGAATAAAAAAAAGTTTTATCTGGCTTTCTAACTAAACTAAAGAGAGGATAAAAAAAATTCCATTACTCATTGGAGCACTAATTTTAGTCCACACAAAAGATCTACTTTTGAAATTGTGGCTTTCACTAGGAAAACAAGACTGATTATTATCAGAATCACAATTCACAAAATGGCTTTTCTGTTATTCATGAACATATATCACTGATAGATAGGCATGGATAAATGATTTCAAAAACATGAAGAGTTGGAAGGAGCTTCTGTTGTAACAAATTTATTGATATCCCAGAAAATAAAGAAGATTTGAGGTTCTTATTTTATATTCTAACCTGTTAGCATTTATAGTTTGTGTATCTAATTGGTGGATTATCTGACACCCATATATGGGAATAAAAAGTCATAAAAGGAGAAATCACAATGTAGAAGGTTACATGACAAAGGGAAAAGAAGAGAAAGAATTTATTTAGATATTCCATATTGAAATAAAAATTTAGCTAATATAATAATTTGGATAATAGACTACAGTTTGATATCAAGTTTATTGAATACATTGTTGTTTAAAGTAGTTTTGAATGTAAACCTATAAAAAGATTGTGATGTATACTTTTAACAATTTCCACCTTTATCTCGAGTATTAAATCTCATTGAATTTTTTCAACTCTAATGTTATTTTGTATTTCTATACCTCTTTTTGAAAGCTGTATAAATATTTGTATGCATTAGATCTGTTACTTACATGTTTTATATCAAGGCCAGAGTTATTTTATATTTCACACTGAAAGTCATAGTACAACTGAATTTTGGTTAATTTATGTTCAAAGCCATATTAGTAATTTGGTTAAACTAGTTGTATTTTGTAACTGTATCATTTACATTTAGTTTTATTTTATAACTGAATAAGCTGAATGCCCATCATGTTATGGTAAATAATGACTAATTTTTCCTCCCAAAATCATATTTAAGTAAATGTTTTATAAAAATTAACTATAATCTAGTAACAATATATGTATTGAAAATGACTATCTTATTTCTAATATTTAATGAAAACAACGTTTTTTATAGGTATTTAGTTATCTCCATTAAGTACTATTTTATTAGCATTTTGACTTCTGTATATTTTTATGTTCAAATGTTCTTCTTGATAAATCTTTATAGGTTGAAACATGCAAAAAAAAAGTTATCAAAGACATTCCTACTTAGTTAACTGTGTAAACCTGCATGTGATTAATTGTGATGGTAAAGGCAATGAATTTTATTTTGAATTTTGGGGTCTTCTATGTGGACTGTCTTCCCAGTTTAGGTTTTGTTAGCCTGCTAAGCCAAAGAAGTGCACTTTAATTTTAGCATTTTTAAAATTGAAATGTATTGTGGGTAAATATGCAGGTTGTTATAGAATTGTAGTTGAGGGTTCTGACTGGACAAAATCTGATGATACTGCATCATTGTGTTTCTTTGCCAACCAAGCAAATGTAATGGGAAATTTCAGCCAATGATTATGATTTTTGTGCACAAGCAATACCAGATGTGGAGCATGCTCATACCTGATTCCATTTTATTATTTACTATGATTTCTACCAACATAGTATCAGATCTAATTATATGCCCAAAGTAGAGCATTGTTGGTTTTCTGCACATGTGACTAAGAAGTTTAAAAAGCCAAACTTGCTTGTCCTAGAAGAAACTTCTGTTATTTTGTGCAAGTTCTGAGTTGTTTTAATCAATAACTCAGCACCTGAGATATCAGCTTGACAAACATCCTTTCGTCTTTATATAGTAGATGTTTCAGATTGAAAGCCATAGTAACAGATCATCTGAAATAGTTGTAAAGCTGAATGTTTCAGGTTGAAAGTTGCAGTAATGTGTTATATACACTAGTTGAATGGTTTAGGTTGATGGTCACAGTAACAAATCATCTACATGAGCTGTGCTTTATAAGTAAATGTTTCAGGATGATTGTGACAGTAACATATCATCTATACTATTTGTATTTTATAACAATGTTTCAAGTCAGTGAGATATCCTCTGCACTAGTTTTATTTTCTAACAATATTTCAGGTTGAAAGTAATATATCTATAATATAATATATCTACATTAATTGTATTATATTAGGATGTCCAGAAATACATTTCGGAATTCTCACAGTGATATTTAGAAGCTGAATATTAAATAAATTATTGTTGGTTGGTTTAATCCAGCATTTATCACTTGCAAGATGTCTTAACTGTCCACTGTTTCAACTCTACTCAGAGTAAGTATTGCAACCTTGCATGGACAAGAAGGATTTTCTTTTATCTATGACTTCAAACTTGGACGACAAGCTACCAAATCTATACGGAACATCAATCAGGCATTCAACCATGGATCTGTTACTGAATGTACAGTTCACTGTTGGTTCCAAAGGACTCAACATGGATATGAAAGTCTTGAAGACCATGAAGGTCATGGAAGGAAGCCATCCTTAGATGAAAACACATTGAGGGAAGCAGTTGAGACAGACCCTCATGCAACAGTATGTGAGCTTGCAGAAAAGCTAGGCACAAGGAAATCAAGCACTGTCAACCACCTGCATATAAATTGAAAGGCAAAAAAGTTGGATAAATGGGTTTCGCATGAGCTGAATGAAGATCAATACAATTGACATTATGAAACCTGTCAAGGATGATGTTCTAAAAATTAATTGGGAATTGAAGTTTTGCCTCATCTGCCTAATTCCTCTGACCTTTCTTGTACAGATTTTCATTTTTTCAAGCACTTTGACAACTTTTTGAACAAGAAAGCTTTCAAAACCAGGCAGTTATAGAAGAAGCTTTCAGGGAGTTTATTGACCGTACAAACTCTGATTTCTATAGCAGGGGCATAAACAGCATCATTATATGTTTGCAACAGCATGTTGAAGCAGATGGTTTATACTGTTCCAAACGTTGCAGTTCAAAATGACATATAACTGCGCTTTTCAGGTTTGAATGCTACAGTACCATATTATTTACATTAGTTTAATTTTGTAACTGAACATTTCAGGTTGAAAGTCATAGTTAACATATTGTATACATTAGTTGAATTATATAACTATGTTTCAGTTTGATAGTCACAGTAACATGTCATCTGTATTAGTTGTATCTAATAATTGAATGTTTCAGGTTGAAAGTCACAATAACATATCATCTACACTAGTTGTAGTTCATAATAGTATTCAAGTTTATAGTCCCAGTAACATGTCATCTATATTTAGATATATTTTGTAACTGAATGTTGCAGGTTGAAAGCCACAGTAAGATTTTGGTGATGGAACTGTGTACTGGTGGAAGTTTGTTTAATATTTTGGATGATCCTGCCAATAGTTATGGTCTAGAAGAAGAAGATTTTCTCCTTGTTCTCAGCCATGCTAGTGAGTCTATTCGTCAAAGCATATGTTCCATATTAAGTATTAAATGGTTGAATACCCACATGATGCTTGCTTCCTTTCAGAATATTAGCTATTCTAATTCAGTGCTGCTCACTATCTGCAAAAGTTTTCTTTATGCATGTCACAAGCCTTACAGTCCCTTATGACTCTTGTACAACTCATCATGCATCAACTTTTAACAATAAAAGCATGACATACTTGTGTGATGCATGTGGCTCTTTCTACACTACCAGTCAATCACTTCTTGTTTAGGAGTGTTTGTATTTGGATATGCTCTCTTGTTACTTTATTTCTGCATGTTTGATTTTGGTTTCTTCCCATAGTGGTAATTTTCAACTTGATTCATTTTTATCAGTTCATTCAATTCACTTTTTTACTGTTTGGTGTAAACTTCTTGTTCTATGAATTTGTAAGTTCATGTTGTCACTTTGGGTTTACAGGTGATGGGTTTGTTTACTTTATGCATCAGGAGATCAAGCATTATATGGTTTATCCTTTACATCCAGCCTTTTCCATGGCTTTCACTAACACTTCTGAGCCTTTTCTGTTTGATGAATAATTTGTCCATCTTGTTCTGTTTCCAGAATTTGCTGATCAGTATCATACCTGTCTCATGGTATTTCTAAGAAGCCTAATTTAATCCTCAAGGAATTATATCTCAGACTTGCCATGTTTTTCTGTATCATTTAATTATTATTCACTTAATTCTTATTTTTTATTATCAGTTTTTCCTTCCTCTTCTGCCCCTGATATTTGGGTTCATACTGATCATTGAGTCGTGCTATTATTGCTGTGCTCCTAGAAGAGTTTGACTTATTTTACCCTTTCATTCCATTGGGCCATCTATTAATTTTTATGTTTATTTCTTATGTCTCTCGTAACCTGTTTGAGGCTGGTGGTTTCTGTATTATGTGTGTTTTAATTTTACACACATGGTTGTTGGGTGATCAGAAGTTGTGTTGGTATTTTGGCTTAGGTCTGTTTAGGTCTGTCAATTTTCTTAGGATTTTAAGTTGGGACCATTTTCCAGTGTTTTTGTGTTTGATGCAGCCCCAGGAATTATTGGACTTTGGGTGTTGGTCTACCTACCTTCCACCCTTACTCATCTCTCCCTGTCTTTATTACTTTGCTATGCAACTGAAGCATTATCAGAACCCTATTAAGTGTAGTCCTTACATTCACGTATTCAACATACAAGTTAATGAGAGCTTAAATAAACAGTATAACTTACATAATCAGGTTTATTCCTCTAACTAACAAATAATTTTGGTGAGGAGCAAATATACACTTAGGTTTTGAAGAAAAAAGTTCAACTCCTGTGGTTCCTTATTTCCTCCCCTCTTTTTAAATCTCCTGTGACTGACCAGCATTTGTCATAAGTGGTTCGGTTGTTGCCCTTGTATCAGGTGATCAAACCCTCATCATTCTTGGGGTTTTTGTTCCCAAGACAACTGGGGATTGGCTGCCAGTAATTAATTGTTTTTGTTTTATACTCTTCATATCAATAACCAAGTTCACCTTGAAGTTATTCTTTCCTAGAGATAGGTTTTTCTCTTGGGTTATGGATATTACCTATGAATGTCTCCTATACTTGCCTTATATGATGATACCACCTCTTTCTTGCCCTTTCTTTGGTTTTGCTTGAGCACCTCAGGTGTTTGGTTGAATGGTTCAGGCTTTTGCATGTCATTTTTGTACTCAGGGTCAGCAATTTTATTATTATATGGTTGGTTTGCTGGTTTCTTCTGAACTGTAATCAGTCACTTTTATTTGGCAGCTACTTTCTGTGGCAGCTCAGATGGGCTAGTTGGCCAACATGCAATAGTCCTTCCTCTGATTCACTCACTATCTTGTCCAGTTGAGGGTCTTTTTTGACTCAAATATCTATCAAGTTTTGCCTTCTTCTTCATGACTTAGTTTAATGAAATTTTAGTTCACCATGCCCTCTTAGCTTTTTCACTTACTGCTTGTGAGGTTCTGTCATTATTGGAGATTTGTCCCTCAATGGCATTACTGGTCCTCCATAGTCATACCCATTTACATTCCCTTCAGGGGGCATTTCACAAATGACAAAACCTTGACCAGGATCCTCTTTCTGTTTCCATATCCTTTCCTCTTTTCATACCAGACAATCTGAATTGGCAGGTGTGTTGCTTCCTTTCTGGTTTCTCTATCTATGTGTTTTCATGGATACTTTCCTTCAGGCATGGGGAGTATAGTTCAATGACAACTTTGCTTAGGACCAGTGGTCTGTGGATTTCAGTGCTTTGCATATTGCTGTCCTTGAACTTCTATTCATACACTGAGCATTCTGTAATTTTCTTGTTCTTGCCTGACATTGTCTGGGAATGATTCCTTCAGCTGTTTTTACAGTGATGGCACATATAATCCATATTTTGATTATTAGATTTTACTGAGACCACACACATTATATTTGTACATGTCCCATGCAGGGTGCTTTACATCTGGGCATTAAAGCCCCTCATTTTCAAGCTTTGCCATCAGTGGGGCTTCTGCAAATGGATGTCTTTGCTATAGGCCTTTACACCAATTTCCTTCTATTTTGGTAATGGTAATTATCTGATGGCTTTAGTAGTTAATACCTTTAGCCTGGATTAATCACTCAGGTATCTTTATGTGTCTTATTCATATGGTTCCTTCATTGGGTGATTTCTTGTCCACTCCTCTCTTTGTTGAGTCCTTATGATTGCTCCTTATTGACAAGATCATCCTTGGTTTCCAAGGTTATGTCAACTTCTTCTTTCTCCCTGTTGCTTGTCCGAGTCTTCCTTCCTTATTTATCAGCCTTGTTTGCATGCTCTATGTCCCAACCTTAATGTTCTGTGTCTTCACATGCACCTTCTGTCAGGCCCTTTGTGAAACTATTTGGTTTCACACATTGAGCCGCTTTCTTGTTAGCTAACTTCATCCAACAGTTTTGCATTGTAATGTAAACAGCAAGGGTCTTTTTCTGCTGACTGGCCTACCCTGGCTCATGTGTAAGAAATTCTCACTTAGCTCTTTGACTGTGGGTATTCTTTCTTGCATTCCAGATATCAGGTGATCTTTATCCCATACCTTTCTTTTTTTTCCAATGCTTTAGTGTATTTTTACTTTTCCTGTTCTTTCCATGCTAATGGTCCCTTGCTAGTACAGTGGTAAGTCTATGGGTCTATAATGCTAAAAGCAGGGTTCGATTTCCCTCGGTGGACTCAGCAGATAGCCTGATGTGGATTTGCTACAACAAAACACACACACACTCCATGCTAATGTGTTCCTCCTGGTTATATTACCCTCACTGGTGTTCAGCCTTTTCAGATTGGGTCATCTGTGTTGTAAATCATTCCTTTACTTTACCCCCATTTGAACCACTTCCTAGTATTAAATGTTACTTTTTCCTGAACTTCATAATTCCTTTTCTTAACCTGTGGACTTTAATGGTCAGATTTGTTTCCTATTACTATTTCACTTACCCTTCTCACAGTACCTGCCTTTTTTTCATCTGGTTCATTCCTACTCCCACATACCTTCGTTTCACCTATTTTTCTTCCTGCTCTTTCCCATCTTTACCCTTCATTGGATCTAGATTGACTTAAGTGTCCAGTCAGAGATCTTTGTTCTTCTAAAGCCTGTTTTGCTATCTTCTAAGATACATGATCCTGACTCTTTTTTTCCCTGGCAGTAATCATCTCTTTTTGATTTCACTCTCTTTTTTTACCAATTAGGTCCAAATGACATACTCTTCCATATCATTCTTCCTTCTAGACTTGTTTCACTTGTCCTTCCATCAAGTCTTACACCTTACTGCTCCCCTTGCTTCTTCTCTTTATCATCCATTGCAGGAGATTCTGCATTCTGATATGTAGACTATTTTCTGTACATCCATCTCTTGCTGTCTACATTATGTCATGATTTCCTCCTTGTTGTGATTTCTTCTGTTACCTTTGGATATTCTCCAGGCTTCAGCACAACTTTACTTTGTAAAGTTATTTCATCCTTCTTTTTCTTTCAGGGCCCTTATTTCACTGTGTATCACATGGATCAAATTCAATTGTAAATAGTGCCTGACCATGTAGTCTTTAAATCTGCATTGTAGGACATGCTAACTCACTTCCTCCCATCCATAGCTCAGCATTTTCACTATTGAGATGGGGTGTTACACAAAATTGCTTGATGGTTATTTACCTCACAGTAACTGCTTCATAAACATGCTTATTTTAGGCCATAACATCCATGGACTTCATGGGCATAGGGGAAGGGGACATCTACCAATTCTTTCCATGTCTTGATTGAATTACTCAGTGTGGTTTACTTTTAAAAGTAATGTTTGTGTCACCTGTAGCACCCTCAAATGATTGCATTCCTCTAGATTCTTATGCATTGTTACCCTCTTCCCTCAAGTGGAGTATAGGAGCCCTTATCACTTTCAAGATGCTGGGGTGGTTGACTTTGTATGCACCCTTATGAATGAGTTTCACAAGAAATAGATTAAAATAATTGGTTCAGGAGTGGAGTGGTGGTGTTTTGCTGGTGTAGATGTGATGTGATTTCCACAGGAGTTCAGGTGTCACCTTACTGGTTGACATGGCCTTTTGATCACTTTAACATAACAACAGGAATTAAGCCAGCTATTTACTGGAAGACATTGTCTCTTGACTTTATTTTCACAATCACTGGAGTTGAGCCATCATTTCATAGATGACATGACACTTACACAACCACTGGAGTTAAGCTCCCTACTCTGCACTCACTGGAGCTCAGCTGCTACCTTATGAGATAATATGGGCTCTACATACAAAAAGGAATTGAGCTATTGCCTTGTTATGTGACATTAGTGATACTCTGGAATTATGCCATCACAATTGCAGCTCACCCCTTGTATTGCAAGCTCTCATGCTACCTTTTAGTGGAAGTAATTTCCCATTTTTGAGGTTTTGGATAATAGTGAATTAATCACCATAAATCTTCACATGAGTTTGGGTTTTCTATCTTTCTCTTCCAATTGCTGCATTTATCTATGTCTTGGGTCATAGTGGTGGTGACATGGAATTGTTCCACTTCTGTTCTTGACTATTTTTTGGTATCTTAATAACAGAATGTTATTGCCTCTGGATGGTGCTGACCTATGCCATGGTTGGGGGAATTGATATCAAGCAATAGACATTATTTTAATATTGATGAAGATTCCTAGATCGTTAAGTTGGTGATGATCCTTGTGACATGTGCAGAAATTGTTGCAGATCTTAATCCCCTCACTCTTGGGATTGAGGTGAAGGTGATATGATACGATCCTCATTCTACATGTCTGTATAAGTCACTACTGCATGAGGTTTTTGATGTAGTTGATTTGCTGACTACAGTCTGCCTTTCCCTCGACACACTATACCTTCTGGGCCCAGAAGAGCCGTTTTTGCATATAAAAACACTATACCTTACAATTTCCACTCTTGTGTATTACACCCTTTATGCACAGGCAAAGGGCATATCTGGCTCAGATGTGATGTGGCTCCCCTCCTTTAAAATTCAAATCTATTTCTTTCATTGAAACTTCCTTGGCAGTAAAATTGTATATGGATTAAAGAGGTTATTTTGATATATTGGTGCTTTGGTTGGTTAATTGGGTAAGTTAGGGGCAACCACAGTGAGTTGAATGGTCCATTGTATTTTTGGTCTTCTTGTTTTTATTTTCTTTAGAGTATTTTTATTGGATTTTGCCATTGTTTTAAAGTGATCTTTGGGTGAATTAACATAATGGAATATCTCATAACTTTCATTGGTGTGAAGTAGCAGTTAGTTCGACATCATAAGCATATTTGTGTGTGAAAAAGATATTTTTTCATAACACTGCCTTTCCTAGAAAAACTAATCTTACACTAACTTTCATAGCAAAGTGAATTGATACACTACTCTTCATTGTTAAACTGACTGTTGCAATAACTTTCATAGTTCAATTGACAAAAGTAATTGAAAGGTAAAGTATAAAAACTTAAAGGAAAAAAATCAAGTTAAAATGGAATTATAAGTCATGAAAATTGTAATTGATTGTGATGTGTATCAAATCACTGGGTGTTATATGTCTTTCTATCCTTTTACTAAAGAGTTAATTTTCAGATAATTGTCAGTTATCCACTATAAAATAAAACTATCAATTTAACCATTTGTATTACTCTTTCAGTATTAAAATAAACTGTATTTTCTGTACCTGATAGTAATATTCATTGAAAACCATACTGGGAAGTAAAAAATAATGATTTAAACAAAAAATTGAGGAAAATTATATGTGTTTTCAGTAAGTATAAGCAAAACTAAGTGAATAAGAGACCAAAATCATAACAAAAAAATAAAACAAATTATTTAGATAACAGTATCCAAGATATAAAGAAGATATCTTTTCATAAATTATCTAAGTGCAATGTTGGCAATTTTGTAATGAGGTATATAAATATCCAGATGTGGTAGCATGCACAAGGGTTCGGAAGTTGTTTCAAGTACAGGTGGATATTCTTGCATGTTGCAGTAGAAACTGTTTTTAGTACCCTTGGGGTAAATCCAAATTTTTCAGTTAGTGGGCATTAAATGTTTATTTGGATATATCTGAACTATGCAGCAAAATGGTTAAAGTACCTAAAGCCCTGTTGTTTCAAGCAAATACATTAATCAGTAAGCTAGGAAGTGGACGTCTATTTAAAGTGTTTCAGACTGTATATTTGTGTTTAATAATGTTTCATTTTTAATATTTTTTAAATTTAGTTTTGATTGTTCTATAGCTGCTGGAATGAAACACTTGCGAGACAACAATATAATACATCGTGACCTAAAGCCAGGTAACATAATGAAGTTCATAGCTGAGGATGGCAGGTGAGGTTAACATCTTTTGTTATGTAACTTTCTCTAAAAACCAGGTAAGGTAGAGTTTGTAACACTGTTGAATACAATCAAAAATTGTATTATGGAATCTCACTTTCCTAATATTGTGGTAATAAGAATCCACAGTCACTATTTTTACAGATCCATCTATAAACTGACAGATTTTGGAGCAGCAAGAGAGTTGGATGATGACCAACAATTTATGTCTCTATATGGTACTGAAGAGTACTTAGTAAGTTTGATCTTTATTTTTGTGTATTGTATCTATAAACTAGAACTAGCATATAAGTAGTGTAGAGGAAAGGCTGTAGTATTTTTCTGAATGACCATTGTTTAGTTATGTTACATTTCAGTATTGTACTGAAGAGCATTTAGTAAGTTGGATTTTTATTTTTGTGTATATCATCAGTATTGTTGAGAAAAACTAACATTTTCCTAAAAGACTATTGCTATTGAGGTTTCCTTCTTGTTTTTATTTTGCTATTGCTTTGTACTTATTGCTGATATTAATATTTTATTTTAATTAATGCCCTGTATATTTTCATAAGGTAAGATAGTGGTTTAAATTTAATACTTAGTATAAATATATTTTATAATGTGGCTATAGGAAAAGATGAAAAGCAAGAAAAGACAATCCAGAAATGCTGTTCACCTCTCACAGGCCACATAGCTAGTATCTTGTGTTAATGTGAAAGTTTCTCTCTGTGTACCATGCCTTTAAAAAACATTTCCACCCTTACATTTAATAACATGTACTGCACAAGTCTATGATTTTGTCAGCATTAAACTACAGTCTTCCTAAATAGAAGAGTGACCCATCACCTATATGCAGTTATTTCCTTGAGGTCACTCTTTTTCTTAGCACTATGTATTTCTTTTTAAGACTTTTATGCTTGTTATTTTGTAATTTTTGTTATCACTGGAAGTGTTATATTCCTTAATTTTTTTGATTTTGATGAACAAGTAAAGAAAGATATAGATTTTTTACATTCATTTCAGTTTCTCATTGTGGGGACATGTGTGGATGATAGACAGTTCATGTTTATTCCATGTACCTCTTCATGTTATTCCCTACAGATTTGTCCCTCCCTTTGTGTTTGACTCATTGAGAATGAGGTTCTGGTATGCACAAAGTACACTATATGATTAATGTGCACCAAAGATGTGTTGCCTTCTTGTTGGTGGAGGGCTAGAGTTTAATGCTGATTGCATCATAAATTGGCACACTACCTTTTGTAACCTGTAGGTAATGGTGGAAGTTTCATTTGCTTGGTATATGCACCAAACCATTTTTGGTGGTGGTACATGAAATTGCCTATCTCTCTGTGGAGAGGTGGGTACTTTTATGAAATACATTTTCAGGTAAGGAAAATGTTAACATTACAGTTATAATGTTTGCTCACTCATATGTTGTACCTCTGTAAACATTTTTTTTCTTATTTTTAATTTTCATGCATAGGTAGTTTATAAGGCTATTTTTTTCATTTTTCTAAGGGGTTGATTTTGCAAAAACTTGGTAAATTGTATTTATTGAGTTGAAGAAACAACTTTAACTTACTTGTTTGAAATATTTGGTTTTGATGAATAGCATATTTTGTGAAAAAAATATTTGTTAGCAATTTCTGTCTGTAAACTTTTTGAAATGAATGAACACCTTTTTATTTACAGCATCCTGATATGTATGAAAGAGCTGTTTTAAGAAAACCAGCTGGGAAGTCATTTAGAGCTACTGTTGACTTGTGGAGTATTGGAGTTACTCTCTACCATGTAGCTACAGGCTCGTTACCTTTCAGGCCATATGGAGGACGAAAGAACAAGGAAACAATGTAAAAGTTATTACTTGAAAACTGGAGTACCTATTTATATGTACTAATTATAATTATACTAATAACTTAGGAGAAAAACTCATAAAATGGTAATAATATAAATAATAGTTATGCTCCAAACTGGGAACTGGAATTGTAATTCAAGTTACTTTCCTTGTTGAAGTGTAATATAATTCACTTTATCCTGTTGTACTAAAGCTGCTTTGTATGTATGTTAAAACTTCATAATTCAGTTGGTAACATTCAAGGTTAGCCTTGATTTCATGTATAGAAACTGTAAAATTAAACTTTGCATCACTACCAGGTTGTTTTAAACAGTTGGCAATTATAAGTGTGAAGTGTAGGATTAAACTTGGTATGGTTGATTGTAGGAAGAAGGATCAGGCCCATATCATTAGTAAGTACATACATTTGTGAGAATCAAGAATAGACCACTGGCAAATACATGCATTTGTAAGAATCGGAACTACACAATTGGTAAATACATGCATTTGTAGGAATCAAACATATGCCAGTGGCAAATACATGAATCTGTAGGAATGAAACATACACCACTGGTAAATA
Organism: Carcinoscorpius rotundicauda; assembly: GCA_011833715.1. Classification (NCBI taxonomy): domain Eukaryota; kingdom Metazoa; phylum Arthropoda; class Merostomata; order Xiphosura; family Limulidae; genus Carcinoscorpius; species Carcinoscorpius rotundicauda. The sequence continues at coordinate 58,043,720 of CM022399.1, read as the reverse complement.
TGTGCCTTTGTAGGAATGAAACATACACCACTGGTAAATATGTGCCTTTGTAGGAATCAGACACAAACTACTGGTGAGTACATGCATTTGTAGGAATCAAATGTACACTATTGGTAAATACAAGCATTTGTAGGAAGTAAACATATGCTACTGGAAAATGATTATTATTAAATGTGGAATTAATCATGTCTCATAAAAATACTTGTTTGAGTAGTGGAAATGAAACCTAAATAAATAGTAAATACCTAAAATGTGTGACATATTTTGGTTTCTTCTTGTAACACTATTTTAATGTAGCTGGGGGATGGCTTGTCATCAAATGTCATTTCATTCTTCATTATTATGCATCATGTTACTTTTAAAGCTGTAATATATTATTTCTCCACCTATCTTTTGGTCTTTGTTCATTTCTTATTGATCAACCACTGTATTGCTGTCTTCTGTCTGCATCTATTTTCCTCTTGTCTAGCAGTGTGTTTTATACATCTCCAACATTTTTCCTGTCACAAGCTACTCAACCTATTTAACTTCTATTCTCTACATTTTCTAGTCATCTGTTTTTATTTACAGTCTATTTCCTATAATATTTATTTCCATGCCTCTTAAATCTGTTTGTTATTTTGTCTTCATTCTTTTTTGTCAGTCTCTTAAGTTTCACTCCCATGTATCATTGCTGTTATAATGCATTAGTTTGGCATTGACACATTGCCATTTTTTATCACCTAGGATATAGTGTTATGAAATGTTGAATGAAACCTGTGTCACTTCAACAGTAGAAATCAAACCTAATCAAACAGTAAGAAATATTTAATGATCTTTGAAATGTTTTGTGTAGGTACTACATTACTTCTGAAAAAGCTTCAGGTGTCATTTCAGGGGCTCAGCACTCTGAAAATGGACCAATTGAATGGAATAGAGATCTTCCAAAATCCTGTCTCTTGAGTCAGTAAGTCCAAAAATCTTGTCTCTTGAGTCATTAAGTCCAAAAATCTTGTCTTGTGAGTCATTAAGTCTTTTAAAAATTGTCCAGTTCTTGCTAATGTATGCTAAAATCAATTTATTGGAAAGTTTAATGTCTTTGATAATAGTGAATTGGAATGTGACTGCTAGATGGTGGCATGAAAGAGACACATGGTATTGAGTAAATAACTTCTTTGTTTTGTAAATTAAAGGAACATGGATTGTAAAAAAAATCTTTTTGTGTTTATATCAAAAGCTGATTATAATTTTGGAAGTTCAGGCACTTAGAAGTACTATATCAGGTACTACTACTAACTTTGTTTTTCTATTGCTTTAAGTGAATGTTAATTATTTGAAAATTATGAATTGTAAACATGTATTTTACTAATAAGCAAGATAACAATTTTTATCAAAATGTATTTTATTTGAATGATACAATATATTTAACCATTCAGAGGTTTATGTGAACTGATCACACCGCTTCTAGCTGGATTGTTGGAATGCGATTCAGAAAAGATCTGGACTTTTGACAGATTTTTTAGTGAAGTCACCAAGATCTTGTCCAAAAAAGTGTTTCACATTTTTTATGTCAATGAAGGGAAGGAATTTTCTGTATACATGGATGGTAATAAAAGGTTAGTAATAAGTTCAGTTTTAACATTTCACAATCATACAGAGATTAAAATATTTCTCAACATGTCTCTGTTAAGCAGAACTTTTTAAAAAATGCATACACACATATCATCTCTACTAACTTATCTGTAGATAGATATACCAACTTTAAATGGTTACATTTGTTTGTTGATGAACATTCCTGTAACTGTGTTTGCCCAAATATAATGCACATTCAATTTTTTACACATTAGTTGTATGATATGTATTGAATAGTTTCTAAATACAGTAAACAACTAGTGATGTATTAAATGTTTTTGGAAATCTTTCATTGAAACTTTTTTGTGTCACTTTTATAAAGTGCATTGAAAAGTTTATAATACACTGTGCTAATCATTTATCTTCATCAAGCTCTCAGTTGTTGCCAGAATTATCTCTACCATCAGATTCACTTCATTGAATGTTTCCTTTATCTTCTTCTGATTCCTTCAGCATATCATCATCCATCCTATTCATTTTATCAGATATGCGTAATTTTGTGACACCTTTAATGATAATGATTTGCAGTAGTAGTTTCTAATAAAATACCTAACAATATTAAATATGCACGAATATAATGCATACTCAAATTGTTTGGTGGTATATGGAGGAAAAAAACATGCAAAAAGCAAGTATAATGATTTGTTGTGTATATATTGGTAGACATATCTGTTGTAATGACTGTTATGTGTACATTAACAAATCTATAAACCAGTATTTATTGTAGTTATCCAAGTGTAAAGAATGGTTGTGTGTGTAATGTGGATAAACAAAACATTTTTTACACCAGATATGTTGGTCAGCAGTAGTGTTTCTCAAGAAGTGTTAGAGATAAGTCCTAATCTGGCTGTTCAGAAGCTTATGTTGAGTTTCCAGAGTTGTAGCTGTTTCCATTAAGCTGAGCATTTGTATTAGTGTCAGTCCTACAGTTTAGTATCTATCAAAACGTGTTCTGAGATACATGTATCGAACAACTGTAGGCCTATTGTACTGGCTGATATTTGTAAAAGTATATTTTGATGTCTTTATCTTTTACACAAATTTTTCCTTATTAGGGTCAAAATAGTTATTTTACTTTTCAGTTTGCTTGATCTAAAAGAGGAAATTGGCATACAGACAAGCATTCAACCTAAAAGTCAACTCCTTCTTTACCAAAACGACAGGCTGGAGAAGCATGTGGACATTGGTGTCCAACTGTCTGAATATCCTCAAACAACCTCCAGAAATCCCTTGTGCTTACTGCATTGTGACATTACGGAAGTTACAGCACAGACTGGTTTGGGGCAGCTGACAGCTCGTTTCCCAACCTTTCCAACGGCTTCTGTCAACCTAGAGCATGACGCTTCTTTGGCAAAGATCTGTTGTAGTGTTGCTCAGGCTGTACAAAGACTGGTAGAAAGATCAGATCGATGTTATACTTTTCTAATAAAAATTCCAAACATCTTAATGTAAGTTGATTTGTTTAAAACCTTACACATTGTAATATAAGTTGGTTGTGCTTAAAATGATTTTATTTCTAGCTATATATAACCATAATGTTATGTGAAAATGTGCACATTAATTTATTAAACAGACAACTGGCTTGTTGGAAAACTTTACATAATTCTGTGAGGTTAAAAACAGAGCCTGTAAACATTGTAATGTGTGATTGTGCACCTTTTAACATTGTGGTATTTTTAGTAAATGTAACTTAAATAAAAGTACTGTTTTTTATCATATTTATGACAGAAGTTATTGATATATATATAAACTGTTTTATTTTCATGTGAATTTGTGTCTTTGTTTAGTTTTACAGCTTTCTTTTATTTTTACAACAAACTCTTTACGAAAACTGTTTTTAATCAAAAGAAGTCGTAAAGACCCTCTTTTCTAATGCTTCTTAGAGGAATAAGAAGAGTCTGAATATGATATACTTTTTATGTCAAAACAATTTTGTCAACAGTAACAAAAAGGTCCAATAATCTATAACCTGAGCACTTTTAAAAGATAGATCTTTCTTTATGTTTGCCCCTGAAGAAGAAAGGTTTACCTTTTGAAAGTAGTAAAGTTATAGGGTATCTTTTTTTTATTTTAGTGTTCATTTGGTTGAACCAACATGTTTTTCAGCAAATAGTTGTTACTCTGTTCAGTCCTAATCCATGTTGTTATAATTCTTTTTTACTCTTTTGTAGAGAACTCAAAACAGTTGCTCTTTGTGTTTCTGAGCTTTAAATGAATGGAGGATATTCAAGTTTGCTGTATTAGTTTCAATATTTTACATGGCATACCAGTTTACTAAATATGTAAATGTTAATATTTATATTCAATAATCACTAGATTTTAAAACTTGAATAAGCAAACTTTTGACTACAATAATTTTCATCATCACACTCAAGTACATGTTTGATATAAGAATACACTCTATAATTTGTATTAAAAAGTGTATTGGTTTAATGTTAAGGTTTTGTTGATATTTGTTTGATATATTCAGAGAAAGGGATAAGGTGAGTTAGACAAAGAATTGAGGGAGGCTACACTTTATTTTGTGGGCATACATACTGTTGTACTTAGGAAATGAACTCACTTTACCAGTAAGCATTGTACATTGGGTTTAGGGGCAACAAAGGAGGCTGAAGCACATTTTTGGGTGGCTTCAGCCCCATCTTATCATCTCACCCGAAAGCCCCCTGCTAGTGTAGCAGTAAGTCTACGGATTTACAATACTAAAATCAGGGGTTCAATTCCCCTCGGTGGGGTCAGCAGATAGCCCAATGTGGCTTTGCTATAATAAAAAAAAAACAATACACTCTCATCAAAGGATATGTTTATACAGAGTTTAAAAGTTAAGAACATATATCTTAAATTTATATTGCCTTTCTAATCTAATACTAACCTTTTACATAAATCTATTTTATATTTTATTTGTTAGTGTATTTTTATCTTTTCAGAAGGAACAGAGTTTGAAAAAAGATTAAATAATTAATTATTTTCTTTCTTTGTAATTATGCTGACACTTTCTAGGTGAAAATAGTATAAAAGCAGTAAAATGGATTTGGGTGTTGATTGTACAACTTATGTGATCTAATATACTTGAATCTTTTAAAGTATTGTCTGCATATATTGTATTCATTCCTTTTGTGATTCTGTGTATCACAGATGTTTTAGACAGAGGTTAATTATTCTGATTTTGAAGTTTTTATGACATGCTATTGTGCAAGGGACAGCTGGAGATGTGAGACTTGGGCATCCTTTCTCCACAATCAACACAATAATATTGATGAGGTTGCACACAACTTTGAATAGATGAAAAAAACAAACAAAAAACACCACAAACTAGAGTTTTCAGGCTGTCAAGCTGGATATCCTTTCTTCACAAACAACACAACCATATTGATTAGGTCACAGGTACAGAGTTTTCAAAAACAGCAGAATTTCATTACTGACTCAATATAATTAGCACAGGACTTAAACAACTTTCACTTACATAAACACACACCAGTTATATGAAGTCAACAAACACTTCAAATTAATACTGTCAGGAAACCTAAAAGTTTAAATTAATTACAAGTGATAATGAAAAGTTTGATGACACTTTACATGCCCATGTAACTGCTCACAGTATTGTAAGTAGTGACATCGTTTTTTAAGACAATTTTCATTTACATTTAAAATATTTTGAATAATAATCAGATATTTAAGAGTAATTAAAATGAATAATTAAACTACACTCAGACAATCTCAGTGGGGTTAATTTTTGAAATTAGTGTAATTTAAACATCTTAAAGCTGTTAAAATGATGTACATGAAGTCAACAACTTTAGTTTCTAGAATTATTAATGAAAATGAGGCAACATGTTTTTTTTTATTTTAGAACTTTAATCAGTGAAGAAGCAAAACTGCTAGCAACAACACTTTCACAAGTAGAAGAAACTGTTAATAATTTAGACAACTCTTTAAAGATGTTTGTTAACAGGTAGGTAGACTGGAAGAAGTTTAATGTTGTGTAGAATGTTATGAAAACTGTGCAGAATTAATGTTTTTAGATATTCATGTAAGAAAGTATATATGTCAACAGTGACCTTCATTTGTACAAATTAAAATTATATTTTTGCTGATTAACTTTAGATATATTATCATCTAAGTTAGTTGTCATGTGTACAAGCTCTTAGTGTTGCTAGTGGTTTGTATATTTCATTTCATTTAAAGTTTTCTAACTTAACAAGTTTTTAATTTTTACATTTTATTTACTTTTTAACAATAAGTAAAATATATACCTATAAAACAAGAAATTTAGCACTAAAGTAGATAGCCTTGTGCTTGTATATGCAAGATCTTTTCAAATGAGGAACACTAGACTTCTGTGAGACTTTTGATACTTAATAAATTGTTATTTTTTAATCCAAATATACAATGTAGAATAGAGAAAATTGCCATGCACATAAAACAGATGTGAGAAAACTATTATAAATGTAGTGGCTTTGTAACTAAGCTATAAATTTATTAAATAATTCCAGTAGCTGGTCAAGTGGAGCTTCAATACTGATAAAGAAAGAAGTTTGAAGATAATTTTTCAAAATTAGTTGTTTCAATGGGCTTAAGTGCATTATTTTAAGTGAAGTTGTATCTTGTGTCTCTATTGGTTAGAAACAGTCCAATAGCAAATGTCATGGAGAAATTATTGACTTTTTAAAAGACAGGATGTGTTAGGAGGAGCATGGCATGTGGGTTTCACTTTATTTTGGATATTTCAATAAAGCAAAAAGCTCAGGAGAAGATTGATTTGTAGCTTGTTTATGTCTTTAGTATAATTTGTTAATTTGTGAGAACCTGGAAGATCATGTAGGGGTAGAAAGAAAATCTAAAATGGACAATTCAGAATGAATTGTCATGACATACAGAGAAGTGAGGATTGAGAATTTATTTAAATACTTCTTTTTGGAATTACTAAATTGAAACTTATAGTAAAATATGACTTATAAATTATGTTTTGATGTTGAGTTTATTGGCATATATTGATAATATAAGTTAAGGTAAATTTTGAGTGGAACTCTTTTGAAAATGTTTAATACATTCACACTTTGATCTTATATAAATATATAGGGTTAATGACTCAAGATAGTTTGAAGTCTTCAAGTTTTTGATGTGATATTACGTTATATTTATGGATATCAAGGATAGTTGTATAAGCACAAGTATTGTGTGTTATGTTTGTTAAAAAGTATTATTCTGTTAGTTGTTATCAATTACTTGTAACTTGAAATTCAGCTGATGCACTGTAATAGTTTGACTATAATTTGTCATGTATATAATGACAAAATTAGTATGTGAAGAGTATTTTGTTTGTAATATGTAGAAATCTTTCCTCTGTATTCAGAATTATTGTTATTATTTCAGACAAGCTTTACTGGCAAAAATTCTTGAGCTTTGGCCATACAAACATACAGCACAAAGTGACCTAGACCAGCTGGCTGGGCTGATCACATCAAAGAAAGAAAGTCAAGCAGCTGTAGGTGTTTGTTTCATCTCTTAAAATTTTCACTTATTTCCATATGTCAAAGTTTTGTTGTGTAAGTAAAGGAAAGTGATTGTTAAACTGAGTTGTGTTTATTGACTTGTAATATTTGGCTTGTGCACATTTTCTTAGGAAAGATTAGGGGTCTTTGCTTTTTAAAACTTTTAGTTTTAACTTATGAAATCTTATCTTTCACAGAGTTCAAACAAACTAATATGCTGATTCATTGGTTCATCAGAATAAGGAGCAATTTAATTTTAGTAAAAGCGATAATTATTAATATATGGTATTGTAATGATACAATTGTGGTAAATTATCCAGAACCTAAAACTCGTGTGATTTGGTATGAGTAAAATTGATGAAAGTTACACTTCCTCAACTCAGTTTAGTTCACATCATAACAAATGTTGTCAAGCAGTTTGTTATTATGTAAATAACTTCTCATTGTTAGATCTGTTGTATTTCAAGTAATGTGAAAATCCCTGGAATCAAGCAAAGAAGCCTTTTTTGGCTCTCAGTATAACAGATATAATGCGATTCACATATAATTATATACTTGTCTTTATTTTCACTCAGAAGTTAATAATAAATTGGTAAATACCTATGTGGTACAAGTTACAAATCTCAAAACTGTGGCCTATGACTAAACTTTATGCATGCTGTAATTATTCACAGGTTTAAGATTGAACTAAAAATTATTGATTTGTTTTTGTCTTCTTGATATATCTGAATAATGTTTCTTCATTTCTTCAACTTAAATGAAAATAAACTTATTACCTGGATGAATATAAACTTCATTGTTTACAATTATTTCCTACTATGTTGAGAGTTATACTTGCACACTTGATGGTAAAATGTACTTTTGACTTTGTGGTTATTATTTTATTGTGGATGAATTCAACATTGTGCTTTTCAATACACTGAGTACTGTACTTATCACAGGTACACAATAATGTCAAGTCTCTTAAAGCTAGGATTAAGTCATTTGAAGATAAGTTCTTGAAAGGAAAGCATGCTCAACAGCAGTGGGAACAAAGTATCTCCCAGTGTGTTATCTTGTCCAGATGGTAAGTTCCATTTCCTAGTATTTTTGCATGTAGCTCAAACATCTTTAAAAGTAGGGGGACCAAGGAGTGTCATCAGCAGGATCAGTGTTGTAAGTAGTGGGATTAAGGTGTGTCATTAGTAGGATCAGTGTTGTCAGTAGTGGGATCAAGGTGTGTCAGTAGCAGGATCAATGTTGTCAGTAGTGGGATCAAGGTGTGTTACTGTTGTCAATAATGGGACCAAGGTGTGTCAATGCTGTCAGTAGCAGAAATAAGATGTGTCAGTATTGTCAATACTGGAGGATCAAGGTGTGTCAGTGTTGTTTTGAGTACATTTCAGTTTTCAAGGTTAAAACATTAACTTTCACTTTAAACACCAAAGTTTAGAGTGGAACATTTCTGTTGCGTTTTTTATAGTTTTTCTTAGAATTTAATTACAAGTCGTATGCATTTTTACATTGTAAATATTTTTGAACAAAAGTTACCATTTTTATTACAGATAAATACACATTTCAGATGTTTATGTATCAGTTATAATTGATTTATTCATAATTAAAAAAGCATAATATTGCTAAAATTTATGAAAATATATCTTACAATTTATCACTTTTACACTCAACTTTAAAACTATTCAAATATAGATTTTGATTTAATATCTATTTTACTTTCTCAGTTTTGTGGGGATTTTTGTTGTGTGTGATTTTGTTGCAATGTTTAATTACAGTGTTTGAAAACTTAAAAATTCTTTTCAGTGTGGAGACAGCATCTATTTGTGTCCAGAAAATACGAGAAAGTTGGCAGTCACTGGTCCGAGATAAAGCAGCTAGAAGTAAGCAACTTTAAAAGTTTTAAAAGAAAGAGAAAGGAAACCTCTGATAAGGTATATTACATCTTCTTACATAAAGCTGTTCTCGTTCAGTGCTGTCCCTTCTATGCAAAAATGTTTTATATGCATGCTACAACATTGGAAACAATGGAATTGACTTGTTGAAATGCATCTAATATCAATCATCAAGCGAGTCCACCAATAAGAGTGTGACATATTCTCGTGATGTATGTGACTCCCTCTATTAAATTCTACTGAACTGTCACTTCTCTTTTGGCAGTATTTGTGTTCAGTGATTTTTTTTTCTTTTGTGCTGTTTGTGTGCTCCCTTGTGACTCTAATAATTTAATTTCTAAAGTGGGATTTCTTCATTAAATGTTTTTTTCTTTACATCGAAGAAATCCTTAACTTCAGTTACAAGTCTTCATGATTTTTCTAACACCCACATTTTTATATCAAACACTTTTGTTTGATATGTATTTTCACCATAAAGTCTGAGGCTCATGTTACCAATTTGTGTATTACACCTCCTATTAGCACTATTTCACAGGCTGCAGGTGGAAGAGACCAATTGTTGGATTTATCTGCTGTGAGATTGATTGTTATGTGGGTTAACCACCTCCTGAACAAACCAAATCTTTGTCAACCTAAATATGACCTAAGAAGGTCAGACTTATTCTCTGAGATACATTTTTTACTTGAAGTGGGTTATTTGTTATTACAAAACCAAACCTGCTTGGACCAATGATTTTGATAGCTGTTTCCACCAATGGATTTTACCATGTCTTCCTGTGCCCCACCTGTAGAATCAGCTCGGTCAAATACTGGATTTTTAGACATGGTTTTTCAGGAATGTGATGTTTTGTTCATTTCCTTGATTCCTTATTATCCCCATTCTTCTTTGTTGCATGATAGTTCTTCTGCTTGATATTTATTTTTCCCACCCTCTTCAGATATTAGAATTCACACTAAGTAATTTGCTTGGGAATTAGTTGAGGGTGTCATCATATCTCACTTTTCATGGGATACAGATCAATTTGCAATCGCTTATCATCAAGTTGATTGTTTTTTTCTTGACTCTCAACAATTGGGATCAATTTTACCTTGTTTTGGGCAGTCCCCAATTTTCCTATGCATTTATACTACGTGTAGTTTTCACACCTTTCTTCATCTTTCCCTTACTTTGGAGGCAATTCATCAAGACCCTGAGGGTATTTTGAGAGAAACCTTTCCCTGATTGGCTAGATTGTTGTCTTCAGCTCTTGGTTTACACATGTCATGTCTCAATTTTTGGGATTTTCTGGGTTGAGACATGACCTTACCCCAGATTTTTTCCTGTCCCCTTATCTTAGAAATTTTTGTTTGTCATTTTTAGTCATATATCTACAATTTTGGAATCACTTTACACATTCCTCATTGATAGCACATTTGTCATAGCCAGAGCCAAGACAAGCCCCTATTTCTATTTCCTATACCTTCTTAGCCTTAACTTGTTTCTCCATTCAGGGTATCTCATCTTGTCATATTATTTGATGTAAACGAGCATGTTGCCAGCATTACCAGTGACTACCTAGTAGTTTCTGGGCCTGTGAGAGCCCAGTTGTACAAATGTGTTCCATTCTGGCAATCTTTCACCACAGATCTGTGGGTTATTTTGGTTTATCAGAGGGACTTCTCCTACAGTTTTTTTCTCCCTTCCTTTGTTTCAGGTACCCATTTCATTTCCATTGAACCTGCTCATTATTTTTCTCCAAGTTGTTTGTTGTCCCTAAGAAAATTGGAGACTTGTTGCCTGTACTAGGTTTGTCCCATCTCATTCAGTTTCTAAATCTGCCCTGTTTCACTGCAGAGTCGTTTCTCACTCTTAGGTGGCTTTTTTCTCTTGGTTCATGGATGACCAAGATAGATGTTGTTAAGGCCATATTGAGGTTTTATTGGCCCTAGGTTTTTCAACTTATAGAGGGCTTCTTGAGACAGAACCTCTACATGTAATATATTTATAGTCATAGCTTGAAACCCCCTAATTTAATTAATGTGAGGCCATGGGCTTCAGTCACTGTCACTGGTGGAGGTTTGTTGCATGATATTTTTGATGAGATGCATTGGAATTAGTCGATCCCAAATGAGGGAAGATGAAAGGCTTGTGGCATGCATACACATTTTTTGGCACATAGAGGGAAACACTGAATGAAAATAGCTATGTATGTGAAAGGAGGAAAGTACCTTTAAGAATTACATTTTTAGCATGAGAAAATTATAACATTTGCACTTTTATTCTGTCATAGCTTTTGTTATATTCATTCCAGTTTTAAGTTTCTTTTCCATTTGATGATTAGAGGTATTTCACTGTTTAGTTTGTTTATGGTACTGTTGTGGAAAATCTTGGAAATTAATTAACAGCTTCTATATACAATTATCTATCTGTCATTTCTTTTGTTGAAGTTCTAAATATGTCAAAACAAGTGATCACTAAACTAATTTTACATAGCATTTCTTGCATTGTTATATTTTCCTTAATTATATTTTTGTCAGTGTTTCTTATTTTCTTTTCCAAAATGGTTTGAGAGGGATTTCATTGCATTTAAATTAATATTTAAGCCTTACTTAAATATTACATTTAATCATGTTGTATCAGTAAAGTATTATTTTAGCTGCATGCAGTGTTTACATGGATTAAGGACTCTTTGGTGAGGTCTCTATATCTGTTTGGTATTTCCGTGATAAAGATATATACGTAATGTTATAGTTAGTAACATATTCTAGCTCTGTGTAGTGTAGGAATGTATTAAGGACTCTGTTTGTGGGGTCTCTACATCTGTTGTTGTGTCCTTGATAAAGATACAGATGAAATGGTACAGTATCAGTTACATATTTTTTTCTAGTTGTGTTGTGAAGTGTACACTTTATGTAGGGATGATGCAGTTGGACTTTTTAGAGTAATATGAAATTCACTGGACTTTTTCTTTTATACAAGTCATCAGAAGCTAGATATGAATAGATACTTCGAATACCCATTCTATCTCCAGTTTATATGGCGTTTTTGAAATATATAGAGCATCCAAAAGTTGAAAACCCCTAAATAGCCCAAACTGAGTTCATCTTCTTTCAACAGAACAAGACAGTCTCCATGATCTCCTATTTTGTTATTATTAAAATTCTATGCAAAATAAAAAAATAACTCTACTGTAAATGATGCTATTACTCCTTAAAGTTAGCTTTCATATATAAAACTGGTTTTCCTTTAAAACAGTTAAGTACAGGGTGAAACAAGAATTACCAGCTAATAATAGTTGAAACTGCAGATGACTGTAACATGTTGAATACTCAGTATGCTGTACTGTTGGTGTTTTTAGGGAGCTAACCACTATATTGATTATGAGGTGAAGGAATAATTTAAAAAAAAAAAATTATATCAATACCCATAAAAATCATGAAAAGTTAGATACAGTTTACCTGGTATAGTTGCCCTGTCGTTGGTGTATGTGTTGCTTTTCAGCTATCCAGAATTTCAGTAGTGAAAAACCAGTAAATAGCCAAAACTGAGTGTTTTTCTTATTTTCATTCCTTTTTCTTTAACAGGCCTAGTGGCAACCTGGTTCTAGTATTAGCTAGTATCAACTTTTCTCCAGTGTTTGTTGTGTTTGTCTATTTTATTATTATTCTATATAAAATTCATGAAGCTTTAGAATACTCTATAACCACTAATAATATAATAATAATAATAAATACTCATAAAAAGTAAACAAAATAAATAGGGCTGGTTACTGAACTTGAAGAAAGGAACCAAACAAGATAGGAATGGATGCGGGCATGTTATTTGATTAGCTAATGATCACATAGCACTCTAACGTTTCTAAACTTTATGTGGAGAACTGGAAAAACAAATAAAACTAGAATTTCAGTCATAGAATATTCACAAATGTGGTATTTTAAGGTTAACTAAGGGAAGGGTATAATGATTTAAGTTACATGTATATTTAAACACCAAACTTGCAGTTGACAATGTGGAAAATCTAGTAATGTAAGGATTTTATTTTTTACTTAAAGTCATGACAGTTTGGTCTGGTATGTAATCATTAGCCGATAAAATGATGTGTCTGCTTCTATCCCTGCTTTGTTTGGTTACTTTTGTCAAGTTCAGTAACTAGCCAGACTATATATATATTTTTTTTATTTAGCAATAATGTTTTTCCACTTTAGTGAGCTGTCTACATTTACTTGATATATAAATTTATAGATAATTTTCTGTACTAGCAGTTCTACAAAAGTAGTGGAATATATGATAATTTTGCAGAAATATATATTATATTTTATCTTTTTTGATGTTAATTTTCTTTTAAATCAGTGTTAGTACTTCATTTGTAATACTTTAATAATCCTACACTTGTTATTTTATTAAAATTACATCATTATATTTTATATGTTTAAAGAATGAAACATTGTTTCTTGATGTTTTGCTACTTTTTTTTTTCCAGCTCTTTCTTACAGTGATGAACAGTTTCACATTCTGGAAAAGCAAGTATCATTTTCTTTTTTTAATCATCAGATTAGACTTTAGTTGAGAAAGTCAATATTAGTGTTCAGTAAGTAGTAGTTTTCAGCCTTAAGAAAGTAAATACTGTTGTTTTATCAGTAACTGATTCAGTCTTTAGTTTGAAGAATAATATTCAACCTTCTCTGTCAGGACATCATTTATTGTGCACATCATGAGGTTTTTGTGACTTACATTCAAAATTTAATTAAAGTACTTTTTGTTTGTTTTTTCTAATTTGTATAGCATCAAATTGTAGCTAGTAATCCATATTTTAATAATAGATAAATTCTTAAATTTATAAGGCAATATTTTAAAAAATCTTGAATTTCCTCTAGTATAAGAAATGTGACACATTTTCTCTAGGTATCCCTGTTTCTATGTTTTATTCACTACCCCTGCAGTAAGCATGATATTTAACATAAATTACTCACTATTGCTGAAAAAACAAACCATGACTTCTATATCCTTCAATCTTATTTGTTTACAAAGCCATCAAGTAATATCAGACCTTTCTTGCTGGATACACATTCTCTCTTTCAGAATTTATTAAAAGTTTTCTTTTACTCTTAATATGTAATTTTGTTTAACTAATAGAAGGCTAAGATTTCCACTTATTAGGTTTATATTATGTTGTTTCCTGAAGAGAGAACTGTTTTCTCTTTAAGTACAAGATAACAACTAACATTCATGAATTTGTAATGGCTCTTGTTGCATAATGGAAAGCCATTAAAACTGTGATAGTTATGGAACATTGTTTATTTTTTGCAAGATATTATTCTACATTATTTTGATGCATTATACTGTTAAGTAAAAATTATTTAGTGATTAATAAATTAGTGGTAACTGTTAGTATAAGAACAGTAATGTGAAGTGTCATTGACACTTGACATAAAAAAAAGAAATTCCAGGTAAGTAGTTTATTTCTTGTTTTTTATGTTTACTCTTTATTTATTATTATAAAAGTAACTAAAATGTAAAAATAGGGATCCATTTAGGTTGGTTAAGGTTAGATTAGGTAAAATAATATAATAAAAATGTTTCATGAGGCATGCATGCAGGCAAACAGCTGTGGGCCAGGTAATTCAATGGTATAAGTTGATCTCCACATTCCCAAAACGATTTCAGAATTATAATGGCATGTACAGTATTAGTTAGACATGGTTTAAAGGGCAATAGAATTTAAGTATAAATAGATTTATATTGTTATGAGTGTAAAGTTACAAGTGCAGTTTCATGTTACAATTTGAAATCTTTATAGGAAGAAGAAAAGGGTGATCTAGATTTATTTCAATTCTTTTTGGGTGACTATGATCAACCATGTATAGAGTTAGGGTAGAGAAATTGACAGATAAAATATAAAGTTTTACTGGAAACAAACAGTATTTAGGAGGTTTTATAGACTTAGGAAATGAAAGTTGAGGTGAAGAAAACTATTCCTAATCATTCTTGATATATTCATGGACAAATCTTTTTTGGTTTATTTAGAATACTTGACTAAAAAACATGATTTTTTTGTATGTAAAATACTTGTATTTACTGAAAATCTGACAAATACTGTGAAAGTGTATATATTAAAAGATAGTAATATGAAAACTGTTAAGACTTTAATTGAGCACATAGAGATAATGTGGTCAGTCAGTTTGACTAAGCCTGTTTTGACATCTCTGCATCATGCCAGAAATAAAGAGTAATAATTATCATGAAAAACATTAAAATAAACAACAAGAAACTGTGAAAAATTAGTTTTTTTATTAAAATGTTAAATGAATAGTATTATAAAACAAATTTGAAGTAAATCTTAAGTTTTAATGATGATTTTATTAATTTTGTCTTGTATTGAATTATGTAAAAACAATCAGGATTTTCTATGATCAGTTAAATTTTATCAACAACAGCAGAATATTAAACTGTATTAGAATAAGTTAACATAGAAAATATTTCAGTGTTTCATTGTTAATGGATGATACATTTGTGCATGAAATTTGGGGCTCATCTTAAAACATGAACAAAAGGATATACCAAAAGCATATTTCACAACTTGTAACTTCTGTGTTTTTCCTAATTTATACCAGAAGGAATAATAATTTTATTTTCTATTTGCTAAAGAATAAAAATACAGCAGACTGGACAGAAGCTTTTTTCACTTCTTCAAGATACATGTTTGAAGGCTTGCCACCAAGTGTCACAAAAATTGGATGATTGGTACAAGTGAGTAGACTATTCAGTTTTTTTTGTTGTTGAATAGGATGGAACTACATGTGTTAAGTTGTGGCTGAGAAAAATATTAATTTCTCAAAATGTATTGATTAAAAGCGCTTGAAGAACTTGAAAAACGAATATTAGATTGATACATTAAATATGTGATAGACTGTGATATGAAGCCATTTTAACAACTTGAAACAATCTAATAGTAATTCTGTACAAACTATGGTACAAAACCTCTTGAAGAACTTGAAACAATCTAACGTTACCAATGCACAAATCGTGATATGAGACATATTTGCTTACATTGGATAATAGTGCTAGGTTGATATTAATGAACATCTATACTAGACAGCAATAACTGTTAAAAACAATTTTTGCCGATTACACTTTTAAAACCATGTATCACTTACTGTAACTATATTTCATAGCATCACTCTGAATCTTAATTTCATTTTGTGAATTGAATTTCATTACATTTTAATTGTTTTCAAAATAATTAATTACACAAATGTGATGTGTTATGAAATTGATTTCTTCTTTATTCATCTGGTGTCTTAACTATTTGTTGTTATAATATTTTTAGAAAATTTAGTAAACCATCTTAAAAGTTTTTAGATTTAAATAATTATGTGATAAGAGTACATAAAGCTATAAATGTTATCTGTTTATTAGATCTTGAACTCTTAATTATTTTCATACAAGCATCCTTTTCTGCACAGGTTTTACTGAGCAACATTAAAAAAACTGATTAAAATACCATAATATCATGATATAGAAATAAATATAGCTAATAGTCTAAATTTTAATATTATATAAATTTTATATTCTTAATTTTATTAGGGAATATTAAATCTTCAGTTTTCTCTGTTATGAGAATTGTGACATTTCCTCATAGGTATCAGCTTTTCTGTAATTTAATTATTCCTATTAGAAGTATGAAATCTGACATAAAATACTCATTTTAATATTGTCATTGCTGAAATAAAGCATAATTTTTACAGACTTTAATCTTATTTGGTTACAGAGCTTTAAGCTAGAAAATGAGACTCCTCTTGCCACACCCACCTGAGTTTCATAAAGTGTTAGTAGTTCTATTAAACACATAATACTATGTTATCTGTAAACAGTAGGAAGTCAAGATTCTAAGGTAGTCAATAACATTATATTACATCGTTTTTTATACAGAGAATTGCCTATTTACTTCTAGTTCAAACTTTATTCCCAAACCAGTCATCTTAGGTTAATTTTTAATGGCTCTTGTTGCATAATTAAAATGTAAGAAAAATTATGATAGTTATGGGACATTATCTGCTTTCTCATGTTATAATGTTGTGTCCTTTAATAAAGTATTCAGTGCAGTAATATCATTAGTATGAAAAAGTAGGGTTAAGTTTGGTCCGCAGCAAAAAAAAAAGAAGACTCAAAGTAAGTTCTATATTTCTTGTTTTTTATGTGTATTTTTTATTTATTTTATTATTGTCATAAAAGTAACTAAAATGTAAAAATTATAAACATTTTAAGTTAGTTTAGGTGGAATAAGTAAATAAATTTTCATGATGTACACTTGCAAGAATCTTGCTAATAACATGTGCATTACATAATTTGATAGGTAATTTAAATTTATTTTATATTTTTTCTTGGTGGTTGTGTGTTGGTTGAATTGAACAACTTTATAGAGAGTTCTGATAGAAAGATAACAAAAATTACAGTAGGCTTTCCTAGACCAACCATCTCCCCAAGGAAAGAAATCCTACATTATAGCCAAAATATTATAGTCCTAATAATTTCACTGTCTTCTTTACCATTATAAAATATTTCTCTAGGCTGACCACTTAAATCAGTCCCAAAGCTATTGTTGATTTTCCATATTGCAACTGGTTACTGTCTATTTTTATTTTTGGTAATAAGCATTAACAAGTGTTGCTTGCAAACGTTCAATATTTGACAACACTCAGTACACGTCACTTTTAAATTACACTGATTGTGTTTCTAATTAAATGTCATTGCCTTTTGGACAATTATGTTTAAAATTACCATCATAAATATTTTTACAATACATGAAACAGAAGTTACACTAATCAAATTACTTGAAGCTCATGCTGCTTGTGAGATGTTAGTCTTAGCAAGTGTACTTCGTAGAAAAATTTTATTATTATTATCATTATTTTTATTTATTACCTAATTTAACCTTATCTAGCCTAAAGTTATCTATTTTTTATATTTTTAGTTACATTTATAATAATAAGTAAAGAATAATTAAAAACAAGAAATGCAGCACTTACCTGTATAACTTTATTTTTTCATCAACTGTCCTTTTGTGTTAGCCCTAATACTTCCACCAAGGTAACTAGTCCATAAAGTAATTTTCTTTTGAAGTAAGTAATGCACAGAAGAACACAGAATAATAATATCGAAGCATATAATACCACCAATAAAAGCCAGTGCAAATCAGCTGATGAGTTGTAAATGTTGGTAAAACACTATTTCAGCAATTTTTGAAGCATAAGGCTAAACGTATGATAACATTTGAAGAGAATCAGCCATCTTCACAAAAACACATTTGTTCTAGCTTTTTGCATAATAACCTTGTACCAATCTATCAGTTTCTGGACCAATATTGGAAGTCACATTAGCTACTACCCTGGGTCTTCTGACTTCAAAACATCATGTGGATGGCTCATTAAAGTTAAAGCCAGACTCAATATTTCACAGCTCACAATCTGTGGTGAATGTAGTTATGTTGATGCCATGACAGCTGATGAATAGACTGCCAATTTGCCTGCTGTTAAAGAGTGATATGGATCTAGACACACACATACAATATGGATGAAACTGGGATTAGCTTTGGTGGTTTACCAGACAAAACATCATGTTTAAAAGGTGAACAGTGCACTGTGGGGAAGTGATCAAAAGTTAGACAAAGTATTGTGTTAAATTGCAATAGTATTGGTAAATTTGAACATGCTTTTGTGATCAGTAAGGGCACAAAATCCATATGCTTAAAACTTAAACATAAAGAGTGATTTATCATTGGCTTGGTATGCTAACAAGACTGGATTTAATAAGCACAGAGTTGCAACATACAGTCAAGAGAATATTAACAATGTCAGAATTATGTTGTTGCCTCCCAATGCAACATCCTTTTGAGCAAGGTATCATTCATGCATTTCAAAGCCCACTACAAAAATCATCTATATTCACTCTATGTGGATAAAGGCATATCACTCGCAAACTTTGTAAAAAGTGTATGCTAGATGCTTGTGCTTGGATCAATTCTATTATGTGTGAAATAAAGACCAGCACAGTATCAAAGTGTTTTTCATGAGGTGTTTCATCAGTTCCCTCTCAATTGACAACAGTAAAGATGACGAATACATGTGTTTGGCTTAACTGCTATAGCCTGATAAAGTCCACCACCCTAAGGAATACGTCGATCAAGAAAATGACTTTTTTGCTATGAAAGAGCTCAGAGACAACTGAGGACAGGAACCTCTCAACAACTTGATGGTGATCATTCTACTGAATACAGCAACCAATCTACAGTTGTAGAAGAGTGCACAATCCAATCAGTACCACAAACGATGAAGTGCATTGCATATACGAAGAAGTTTGCACTAAAAATTCAGCATTCATGAAAATGTTGAATAATTTAAATAATGTAGAAGATACTGTTTACAGTGAAATTGCTAACACTGTCAAAATACAACTATACAAAATTATCTTTGTAATTGTATTTGTAAAACATTTTGAATTATGAAAGTAAAGATAATAAAATAGAAAATATTTAAGAAATGAATAATTACTAATAGTTTAGAGTCACAATATGCAAAGAAATATCACATATAACACTACAGCTCAATATGCAAATACTTCACAGTTAACTGATGATCTAGTCAATCCCTAGTAAGACCACTTTTGTTCAGACCCAAAAGTGGTCTTATTGACAGGAAGAGTCTACTGTAAAAAGTTTGAAGTATATTTAGTTTCTTAGAGATTATGCAAACAAAATTTGAGAATTTTCATATGAAGAAAAGAATTTTTAATCTTAACATAAAAATAACTTTACAATCAGAGCAGTTAACACTTTAACTCCCTATATTTTCAAGAATTCTTTAGAGAAAATATTTCATTAAAATTTCTGATCTTTTCACTTAAAGAGCCTTAATATATATGGAAATCTTGTGAAGTTTCATTAAGAAACATAAAACATGTTTTAATGTGGAAGCTATGAAGTCAATTTGGGGTCACACACTAGGTGTAACAGTCCATATATCAGAAGTCTTCTCCAGTAGTGAACACATTTGTAAGATTTTTTTTATATTGATTAACGTTTATCTTCTTTTTGACAGCATGATACAGTTTCCAAGCATAACACCATGATTTATTCATTTGATGATTTCAACTGGATTTATAAGAGTATTTATTTGAGCTAGTTGAAATATCTGTCATTTATCATTTGAATCTGGTTGTGGAAGAGCTATGGAAATGTCAGATACTAAGAATTAATTAACAATTCTCAGCTTAGATATGTTTTGTATATGTTTTCAGTGCTATCCAGGTTGCAATGGTTCAATGTGAATGTCTACAGAAAGAAATCCACACCTGTGTGGAAATGGTTAAAAGTCATGGTATCACATTTGAAGAAGTGAGTATGATATGAATCTAATTAAGACTGAAATCCATTTTGTTTAGTAGATTGTGCATCCTTGAGATTATTTGTTGAATTAAGGCTTCTTTTTCTTGAAGAAAATTATTTTTTTCTTATGTTTAAGAAGGTTACAAGCTAATTTTTTTATTACATCAAAGCTTCATGTACCTCTGTTTTATGTATTATTTAATGCTACCAAAAACTATTTTCTATGTATTCAACATTTAGGAGCATTTCTTTTAAAATTTAAATAAAGATATCTTGGTTGTTATTGTATGAATGCTATAACTGAACAAGGATGATAAATGATGTTTGAAACCATGAAAAATCTCTAGTGTTGTAAACAGATTCACTTGCCAGCTAGTTGTACTAAATTAACAAGAGGGAACAGAGTAATTAAAGATGGTAAGTATAGGTGATAATGTGTGACACTTCTATTTTACTGGTGAACAGCTTGCTAGGTTCACATGTACATAGTCAAGTTAATCTTATATGTTCACTGAAAACATTTCAAATATTTAGACAAAGCAAGAGCTTGAAACAACCACGGAGAAAATTATCTCATCCTTGAAGAATACATTACCTCAAGAGAATACAAGTGGTTGTCTAGCTGAGACAGAGAAGCTGCAGTGTGAGGAAAAGAGAATCAGGAGTAATAAGTCACCAATAAAACACAGAATCCCGGTCAAGCTACTTAAAGAGTAAGTTTATGCAAAGAATAGTTCTGATGTCCTTTTATTAACCGACTTTCATGTTGAATTAATTGCATATTTCTTAAGACTTTTTCAAACTCAACGTAGCCATTTTATCATTAAGACAGATACTGTAACCTGTATGGACTGTCAAACAAGAAAAAAGGTATAGTTTTAAAAACGTTTGGATGTTAAAATATGTATAATGTTGTAGTTTGATATTTATCTGGAAACTTACAAATTTCCAACATGATACCCATTTTGTCAGGTTTATTTTATTGAGATAAAACATTTGTTCCACACTTTCCTGTAAAATAAATATTTTGATTTTTTCTAAGTTTTGGTAAAATACTACAGGAGGACTCCTAGATATTAATAATTGGGCATAATGTCTTTATCACAAGGAATATCTTAATTCAGAGGAAATTGAAAAACAAAAAGTTAAAATATTCCTTTCAGTGAGAAGTCACTACTTAAAATTATTCTATCTAAAGAGAATTGTGAATTTTTATTTTCAAGTTTCTTGACTATTCTTAATTTTCCTTTTGCTGTTTCAAAATAAGACCTGTTAGAAATTGGTAGTCACAAACTTTCAGTGTTTTCTTGTTAATATTTTTACTATTAGCTTGCTTTCCTTTAATTTCACTAACTGTTGTCTGTTTCAGTGTAATGGAACTACAAGAAAGCCAGTCTAGCTTGTGGAACATTTTGCAGGAAAATGAAGCCATGATAGCACAGTAAGAAACTTTCAGTTTTTTTATTTAGTCAAATTAGTAAGCATTACAAGACCCGTATGAGGACTGTTATTTAAATAGTATCATAAGAAAAATATCACAAAGGTTTTAACCCATCTTTCATAAATATGTTATACAGTATTGTTGGTTTTGAACTAATGCTAGCTTCATATGCTGGATTTTAAACTGGTGTAAATACTGTTTTAATGAATGATGTTAATATATTGTAGAATTGAGGAAAAACAAAGCTCTTGTGTTTCTATGAATTCTGTAAAAATGGAGATTTGTCAAAGAACTAATGGTTTCAAGCATCAATTATACATTTAGGATATTAATTTATCCACACCACAGTCATGTTCTTAAAAATTAACTGTGTTTGCAAGATTTGGAACTTATATTTTAGTCTGAGAAAGTGCAAAACTGAAAATTTGTATGCATCTCTGTAATGACCCTCCATGCCTGCAGATAGTACTGCTTTTATAGATTTTTACCTGGAGACAAACCTAAATTTCTCTATTTTCTCTGTGAACTCAAAACAGTTTTAAAGTTAATATGTCATACCTTTTTAATTTTTCAGATTGGATCAGGTAATGTTCTTACAATTGAAGGAAAACAAGAGTGACACAGATCATACAAGTTGTAAAGAAGTTTTAAATGAAAGATAATATGCAGACTGTTGAAGAATATGTACCTTACAACTATTTACTTATGTAGAAGTTGATTGTCTTTACTAGGCATAATGTATAATATGTGAAATGATTTGGATTGGGTGTATTTGTTATAGTAATTTTCAGGTGGTGGGTCCACTTTCTTTAGTGACAAGTCAATCATCTCCTTGAGTTATTCATTCCAACTTATTCAAGTTTCTGAGTAGTACAATTCTAAAACGCATGAAACTGAAGTAGATGTTCATATTATATCTGTGCTGTATGTTTGGCTAGAATCAATCAACATATAATTTAACATTTTAAAGTTTCTAAAAGGTTACAGCATGAAAGTATATTTGTGTTAGTGCATCACAACAAAATTAGAAATAGATTAACAGCAATAATAAGAAAGTGTACTTGTGTCTATCACCACTAAGTAGTACATTAATACTACGAACATGTACGTGCACTTTTGTCAGTGTATTGACACTAGTTCTATTATTTGTATTAGTATCTTGTCTTTATAAATTAATTCTGACAAAATCAAATGTTTAGTGTGTAATCCAAGCTACAGTTTTTTTTAATATAATGTTTTTCTGTTGGATAGTCCCATACTGGTTTGGTGATAACTCTGAGGGCTTACACTGTTAAAAAATTAGGTTTTGTTACTTGTGAGCATAGCACAGATAGCCAATTGTGTATCTTTGTTTAACAACAAACAATTCTGTTATTGGTCAATCTCTATGAACAGTTCTATAATTAGTTTTATTAATGTAGAAACCCAAAAACCTGTAATATATTGTTTAGTGTGTTAATTATTTAAAAGCAAAATATAACCAGTAACATATCTTTCAGTTCATCTCATATTCAGAGTTAAAAGTGATGAATGTTATTTTATAATTTGTCATAACTAATATCTCACAACAAGTTTTTTTTTTTCTGTCTGGAATAGTGTAGTTTTCATACATATTTAGAATGATGTTTAATGCATCAATTGATGTAATATTGTGAAATATCTTTTAATAAAAAATTACACAAATACACATAAGAAACCTATATGATGAATTCTTTCAAAACATACCAGTTTTTTACTCAAACTCGTGACCACCTGCTTGAAGTTAATAAAATTTAAATGTTCTCTAAATACAATGATTCACAAAATAGTGTGAAAATTTCATTTATTAAAACACAACATTTCATTAGTTTAAAAATAATCAATATACCATATTAATTCATTAAAGAATAGTGAAGTATTTTAAGAGAAATTATCTGGATATCTTGAGAGGGAGATGATATTTATACTATGTGTATTGTTGCTACTATATGCCTAGTAACAAAAGGGCTTCATCAATTATTACTAAATCAGCTTACTCCTAGAGATAACTCGCAGTGAAAGATTTGCCTTTTTATAGAAGAATAATTACATTAAATTACCATTAGGTCTTTTTATATATATATAAATATAGCTAGAAGAATAAAATAATTTAGTATACATATGTATGTGCACATGCATATATAAAAATAATATAATGCTAAGGATGTCAAAATGGTATATAAACTGTTGTACAATATATTAAAAAGATAAAGAATTAAAGACTTGGATGATTAAAAGACCAACAAGAACGCTACAGTTGCACAATGATTTGTTTTACCAGTTCTGAAAGAGAAGATTTATCACACTTTCAGTATCACAAACACCTCTGCCTCAGTTATAGTTGTAAATCTTTAACTATTTTGTTTATTCAGTAAAAGTTATTTACATTATATTTGTTGATAGCTTGAGAAAGCTAAAATTGTAAGAAATTAATTTTTCAGGGGGAGGAGAGACAGTTATATACATTTAAGATTACTATACAAAGAGATACTCTGGACTGTCATCTCAATCAAAAGCAGAATGAAAGAGAAAAAATTAACAGTGTGTGCACTTTTTCACAGACTAATTGAACTCGACAGTACACAAGTTAGATTACCTAGGTAACTTGCATGGAAAAAAATAAAAATAAGCACTATTTGTCACACATTTTATTAATCAGTAAATATACAGTCTGACTCGGTTTCATTTTATTACACCCATATCTATACAACAAAAACAGAAAGATGTGAAGTTAAACATAGTGTTTTGGATTCATACATGCCTAAAATTTCTTGAATTTATAACTGGTTTGTTCATATGTAAACCTGAGAAAGCTATTTTTAAAAGCATAGATAAAACAAATTTTGTGAATTACAATACATGTTTAAAGATACTCTGCAAGACAATAAATTTTCTTAGAAAAAATAAAGTTTATTTTTATTATTGAACCTTAAATCAATTTTGAAACTGTATCATTCACATGGAACAACAATCTATACAAGATGTGTATAGATATGAAACTGTGAAACAGTTCTTTGTAAATGGAAATTTTGCAATATACTATGACTACTTAACTCTTTACATCAGTTTAATAAAGATCTTTAAAAAAACATTTGTTTTTGTCAAGATAAGAGGTTTTGCAAGATTCATAACATACACGTATATGTTGTGTGATGGAAGTTCTCATCCATTTGGGTATTAGACTGACTGAACAGTTGAGTTATGAAACAATACAATGTCATCAACAAGCAAACTAAACATGGAATAAAGGTACCTTGTAATGCACAGACTGATCTCTTCCTGTTCACTGGATATACCAACGTGGGTCAGATGTTCAAAGCTCTAGGTCGAGATAACAAATTAGTTGACTCTGAAGCCACAAGTCCAGCAAAGGCTGTGAATAACAATCAAAATGGAGAAATGTATGCAGATAACTTTTACATAACTACAGAGGGAAGTACAAAATTCACACACCATAAAAAGTCTTTTAAAACAAAAAACAAGGTTGCAGTGTCATTACTTTTGCATGATTATTTTGAGATAAAAAGGAGTAAGTTGATTTGCTGTTACTGACAATTAAAGTTTTACCTAGTGAATTGTTTAATAAAATTAACAAAAGACTCCAACTTATAGATAAGATTATCTGGAAAGAAATAAAAATAGTTTCAATGTTATAATTTAGCAATAAAACTAATTTTATGAAAAAAAGATTTCAAATTACAATCTTACCATGATCTGTAAGTCCATAGCCAAAGTTTTTGTATACTTTCATAATTTCTATGCAGATGTAAATCTGAAGAACACTGCTGAAAATTCCTAAAAACATTTAAAAAGTCACAAATAAATTATATTACAAAGTTTGTTTTGGAAAGCAATTAAATGATTTAGTGAGTTGGGCAAATAAATGGCAGACAAGTTTTAATTGCAATAAATGAAGGAGAATCCATGAGAGTTAATAATTTCAATAAGTATAGTCTGGATGGGAATAACCTTAACATTGTTATGGAAGAAATGGATTTGATACTGTATTTCATCAGTCTCTTAAGTCATCCAAGCAATGTGCTGTTGCTAGTGGTAGGACAAATAGGATTTTAGAGTGTATCTACATAAATACTGAATACAAATCTATAGGGTTAGGCCACATTTGAAGTACTGGGTTCCTTAGCTTGGGAAGTGGGTTCAGAGGATAACTAGGATGGAAGGATTTTCATACTAAAAACTAAAGAACATATCAATTTTTAATGAGTCATTCTCAGCTAAGGCAGTTTTATTTTTCTAACAAAGTAACTGGCCGTTGGAATGGGTTGCCTTCAGATATGGCAGATGAAGTAAACTGAAATAAGCTTAAGGGAAGGCTTGATAAATACACAAGTGATAAGGGTTAGCTCCTACATAATGACTATACCCATCTTTATCCAGATGTTGAAAAGAGCTTCCAAAAACAAGATACATTTAAGAGAGCCACAATAACAACTAGTAACAGTCATAAATGGAGAACTAACATTTAATAATAAGTATTAGGCTCAAGAAATAATTATAACACCAAATTTTTCTTAATTTTAGTAAGCTCCATACTCAATATTTCACTTTACTGTTTTTAGGGGTATTCCACTATAAACAAAAACAATTACAGAAAACAGTAAGCAACTTTACACTCACCAGCTCCAAGTCTCGTGTAACCCAAAACACTACCTTCGTAAGAGCAACTGTCCTGAAGTGGGCATTCAAAATACATTACCTTAAAGAAAAATGAGAAAATATATTTATCAAAAGAACAGGAGAGGAATACATAGTTTACTTTCATGCATTTCCTTCCATACAAGTGTTCTCTCTGGAAAAACAATGATGTGTCAGATGCATATAAACTCTGTAGGATATTTTCACAATGCAGGAAAACAGCAATACTTGTTTTTACTCGGAAAATGTAAAAAAACTGATTATGAAGTATCAAACATGTATTTCAAGGTACTTTCCATATTTGGAAACTATAGGTGTATGGTTTGCACATAATCCACTTCTCAATATTAAAAAGAAAATATTGTTTTAAGTTTATCTTTATGAAACATTTATTTATTGAACAGGAACTTTTTACAGATTGATATTATTGAAATACAAGATAAGACTTTGTCTTCGCCTAGTCAGCCGAGAATGAAATTTTCCTACATGTTGGCCACTTGTACCTGCCTAAGGACCAACTCAACTACTGACTTCAGGTAGCCCAACTAATATATAGTTGCTGTACTTGCCATAGCCAGTGCTGATCCTTGTAGGAATTAGGCCCCATGCATTACATTAATATTTACCTGTTTATGGGGTGTTAAGCCCCATCTCCCAAAAATCAAATTTGGTACCTTACAGTTATTTATAGAAGTGAAACATCACACATTTTGTTCTACTTTTGTAAAAGATATACTAACGAACCCACTTTAATTTTTAATGGTATGCTACAACTGAATAACTTATAAAGACAGTCAAAGACTAAAAACACATTACACACATTTTAAGTTTACATGAGATTTCTCCATATTCTCTTCTAGGTTGAAAATTAAATACAACAGATACATTACCTTAAACATAAGCACATACCTAATCAATTTAAAACAAAATATATAAGTGAATAAGTGTCTGCTTACAAACTAAAATTTGCCTTATAAAAAATTTTATAACACAAATTTTGATATGTAAAAGTTTTAAAGCAAAACTACAATGGACTATTTGTGTTGTACCAACTATAGATATTAAAACCAAATTTCTATAAGAATTGAACCTTGAATTTTAATGAAATTTAAAACCAAGAAGTTTGCTTTCCACAACAGTTGTCTAGATATTTGAAATATATTTTAAAGGTTACACAAGAATCAGTTTCTAATATGATTCATAGCTAAGTGATGAAATAAAAATCTGTATTTTTAGCATTCATTTTTACAGTTGATTTCAAAATAATTTTGAGAATAACATTACAAATCTTTAGTATTTTTCTTATAATATCATTTAATGTATACAGATTTTGTTCCAAATGTTTGTTAATGAATTGTCAACTCAGTTCAAGGAAAGTGTATTTTAAAATGTAAAGGTTAAAATCTCTCAAAAAATACAGATGATTACATCCTTAGAAGAATTTCTACTGCTGACAATATAGATAGTGGTTCAAGTTTCTGAACTACCGTTATTTTAGTCTGAGATTCTGTTTATTGTGAGAACTACATACTAGTGCAAAGTTCTTTTATCAGCAGTTCCATAACATTCTTGGCTTAGACGTTAGAATCTATTTACATAATTACTAGCTTAGGCTTCAGGTGTTATTTTGTACACTTATTAAATACTGTGGGTGGTTGATCACACATAATTTTGGTTACATCAAGAACAAATGTATCAATATAAGAGCACTGAACATTAATTATTTTATCCCTTATCTTAAAAAAGTCCTCAATTCTGATTTTCAAACTATAACACTCAAATTTATTGTCTCTCAGTACATAACTAATTTTACCAAATAATGGAAGACTGACATAAAATGACAGTTTGAGCACCTCATAATTCACTTTAAAATAGGTGTGCACTTCCCTTTAAAAAATATCCTAAACTCTTGTCAAGTAATGATTATTTGTTGTAAGTTTTGCACAAAACTACTCAAAAGGTATCTGTGCCAATGTATAGTGGGATTGACCATCACTTTATAACATCCCTATAGCTAAAACAGGAAGCATGTTTGGTGGTGTGGATTCAAACTTGTGACACCCTCAGATTGAAAGATAAAAACCATTTTTAACACTTTCTATTTCTTTATGAAAATAAGGAAAGTCACTAGCAATATGATGAGCTGTGTAAAATATTTAACAAATTATTTTAAAACTAAACAGGTATAAAACTATCAACCTAACTTTACTACCTTGTATATGTTGATTTATGACATTTTCCCATTTCTATAATATTTTCAAAGTTGTTAATAGCTGTATCTAAAAAAAGAAGACAAATATGAGTCATTTTCTCCTTCAATTGTAAACTCAATACAAGGATGTTGATTATTTACATACTCTAAAAATAAAATTTCTAATATTAAAGAAAAGAACATGTAAAGTATCATATGGCATCTAATAAGTACTAATTTTGAGACAAAAACAGCATCTCTTTTATCACAAATAAATGGAAATTTTTGGTGGCAAAATTTGACAGGTCAATAAAAATTAATCTTATCAGACTTTGTTGTAAGAATATGTTGTAAATTAAATTTCTCTTGTAAAGAAGTGTTATTTTACAAGGGCTCAATGTCAAATCTTACACAACAAACTTGCTCATCAAATCTTAAATCTGCTACTTTCTTCTGTTATTTCAAAATGATTTTAGTCATATGTTTTATGACAAAAATAAAAGTACTTTCTGGTCATCTGTATCTATAATTGAAACTACTGAGTTAATGTAACTATACAAAATACTACAGTAAATATCAACCATTATATTATCTATATATGTTTATCACAAACGAAATTATCTTTTACTAACTTCAGCAGTTAGAAGTATATTTGTAATTCATAATAAATTTGGTGCAGTCAAAATAGTTTTTCCAGATATTACTGTGAATATTTTTTCTTACATTCTGTTTGCTATCAAAATAACTATAATATTTCCTGTGTCTGGTTTAACAACAAATTAAATGGTTATTTCTTTATTTATAATTAAATATAGATAAATTATGACCACCCTGACACATCTGCTGCAATAGTATAAAGATTTTTATCTCTTTCTTCCATAAATAGGACTATCCTTACACTTCCTTATGAGTTTTCCTAAACATAAAAAATAATAATTATGATGACATTGAAAATATTAATCCTCTAGATAATATTTTCTTTCTGTTGTGCATAACTTTACCTTGACCAGGTCAGGTATGATTAATATTATGTTTGCTCTAACTTTATATAATGCTCACCATTTAGACACTTTTCTGGTGGCGTATGTGTATATATTTTAAAGGTTTTTTTCACTGTCTTATATATACCACACCATCACTCATGGATTTCATGACTGAAGCAGATAGGAATTTTTGCCTATGTCTACCGATCTGAGATTCCTACAAACGGGACTTTTTTTTTAAATAGAGAATCACAGACAACCACTGAACTGTCTTCTGGTGTGTCGTTCCTCTGGATTTCACAACATGTATTCCCCCCTTCTTGTATAGTGGAGTCCTTGCTACTTCCAGTCTCCAGTTGCTGGAGTTGTGGACTGCAGATATTCCCTCCTGAATGGGTTTTGTACAATAATAAAAAAAAAAAATTATACATCATATTTACCAACTTGGCAAGAAGAAGGCTACTACTCTTATACTCACTGAGGTAATAAATAGTGATGACACTACAACATACTAGTCATCATTCAAGACACTTTTTCAAGCTGTTTTTGCCTGGGCTGATCACACTTGTTGATCACAAAATTCTTATGCAAGGCACTTCCACTGAAAGTTTTTTGCCTGAATGGACCACATATAATATAATCTTTGGACCCCAGATGTCTTTGCCTGGACAGACTGCACTTATCCAAATCATACAAATACATCCAAGACACTTGGACTGCACTCACTGATCACTTATTTTATACAAGGTGTTTTCATTATATGGTTTTGCCTGGATGGACTTGATTGATTGATCTAGTTTTTTATGGCACATAGCAGCAAGGCTATCTGCGCCAGACATCCGGTAAAAATGTAAAAAAAAATAAATGTAGTAAAAGACATAAATGAAAATGAAGGTAAAACAAAAAAAGTATAAAACCAATGTTGACACCTAGTCTACAATGCTAAGATAAAGGCAGAGTATAAGAAGATGTAAGGTATTTACTCTAGCAAAAAGATAATGATCATAACCCACCAGGAAGAATAACAGGTAAGTTCAAGAACCATCATCAGTCACCTGAAGTTGGCCTTTCCAGTCCTGGTTCTGGGTTATGTGTCATAGCAGCTATTATCAAAATGTAAAAGAACAGAAGTTTTAAAATCAGTGTTGTCGAGAAACCCACTTGTTGAGAATTTATATATGCAAAAACGGCTCGTTTGGGTTGATAAAATATTTTAAATAGAAGAGCGAACAACGTTTCGACCTTCTTCGGTCATCGTCAGGTTCACAAAGAAAGAGGTAACTGACCGGAAGCTGACCACATGTTTGGAAGGGGTTGTATAACTGAGTGTATAGGTATATACCTATGATATAGGTATAATGGCGTTCCTTTATATTGGTTTATTTTGGGTTTAAGTTGTTGTATAAGTAAGGTTTCTTTAATTTTTCGTTTGTTTATGTTTGTTTCTTTATTTAGTATTTTAGTGTTTTCTATGGTTATGTTGTGTCCATTTGACTTGCAGTGTTCAAAAACGTGTGAAGGTGACTTTTTATGTTCTTTGAATCTGGTTTCCATTTTTCTACTTGTTTCCCCAATATAGAAGTCGTGGCAGTTATCACATTGTATTTTATAAATAATGTTGGTGTGGTGTTTGTCAGTGTAGTTCTTACATAGTATAGACCTCAGGTTTGTGCCTGGTTTTTGAATAAATTTGGTACTAACTGGAATGTCATATTTTGTTATTAGTCTTTGCCAAATGTTGGTTATTTGTCTGCTGATGTCAGGAATATATGGTATGCAGCAGTATATGGTTTCGTGAGATATATTTACTTTTGTTGGTTGATTTTTCTTTCTGTCTAGGTGTGTGCGTATAACGTTTTCTACGGCTTGTGGAGGAAACTTATTGATGTTGATGAAGTATTGTTTTATTTTGTCTAATTCATCGTTAATTTTATCTGGTGAGCATAGTTTTATAGTTGTGTTTATTTGGTTTCTTAGTATGTTGAGTTTTTGTTTTGTTTCATGTGCTGAGTCTCAAGGAATGTATAGTCCAGTATGGGTGATTTTTCTGTGGATTTCTGTTTTGAATTGTGTGTCGGTTCTTGTAATTTTGAGGTTAAAAAATGATATTTGATTGCTTTCTTCCTGTTCACATGTTAAGTTAATGTTGGGATGTATAGAGTTAATGTGATTGAAAAAATTAAGTATGTGTTCTGTAGATTTGAATCCCGCAACCGTGTCATCTACATATCTGTACCAGTATAGTGGTGGATGTAATGCTGTATTAATTGCTTGTGTTTCAATTTGTGTCATAAAAATATTGGCTAGAACTGGTGATACTGGGTTGCCCATGCTTAGGCCATTTGTTTGTATATAGTTTTGGTTGTTGAACATGAAGTTTGTTTTTATTGTGGTGAATTCTATGAGGGTTGCTAACTGGTTACTGGGAATGTCTATAATTGGGATAGGGTCTCGGATATAGAGTTCTAAGGCTATCTTGCAGGCTTCTGTTGTTGGAACTTCTGTAAAGAGGGATATAACATCGAAACTGGCCATTAAGGCTTTATGATTAAGTTGATTTAGATTAGACTTGAAATTAAAAGAGTCTTTGATGAATGAGCTGGCTGATGTTACATATTTGGAGAATGCCCATGCTACGTATTTACCGAGATTGTAATTAAACGATTCATATGTTGACATTATTGGTCGTAATGGACAATCTGGTTTATGAGGTTTGATGGTGGCAGGAGCACGTGGTGAAGTAAATTTTAAAACAAGGGTATTTGTTGGCAGTGTAACTCCATCTTTGCAAGTGGGGATGCACCTCACTGCAGAAATTCCTTGAGTGGAGAGACCAGCGAGAATCTCTGACTCAGGAATGTTCTTCAAATCCCTTTCAACAATAACTCCTCGTGAAGAATTCAAAGTAGCATGGGGTGCAACCTCAATAGGTATATCCCCAATTGTCTTTGAATTCAAGAGGAGTTCACTGTGTTGGGATGTGGATGTTTCAACCAATATGTCACCAGAACTAAGCTTCTTTACTGACTTTGGAGAGCCAGCAAGTCCCTCTATTCCCTTTTGAATAAAAAAGGGGACATTTGCCCTAAAGGTTTTTCTGAAAAAGAATGTAATATAAGAAAATGAGGTACATGTGTTACTGATGTTGAAGGTTGCTGTTCAGAGTATTCAAGACGTGGTCGCTTACCCATTTACAGTTTTTTTATAATTTTATTTAAATTTTTTGGAGGATCCATAGGAAAAATGAAAAATTTTGGTACCCACTGACCCCACCCACCATGGAGCCCTACAAGGGGATGCACTACGAAGTCATGCAAGGACAATGCAGCAACACCAGGGTTTCATGAGCACTATACTCAAACACCAGCATCAGGAACAATGTCCACAACAGCCGTTGAGAACTTCCAACACTGGTACTTGGTTGACTCTAGCCCAAGTGGACCAGCCGACTGACCCAAGGGGGGCCACCCAAAAGCTGCCTGTCTACAGGAATTCGAGGCCAAAGTGGTGTGTTAAAGTTGAACCCCTCAACCACCAGGATCCTCTCCTCCCCTTCACGGGTTGCCACGCACGGCAAACACAGAACCTTCCCTGGGAGGTCCCCTCACCACGTACAGGAATCCACACCGAGGGGCCTGGATGGACTGCAGTTTTTGATCACAATATCTTTTACAAGTTATTTTCACTGGATGGACTGCACCTGTCATCATCAAACATGCCCCCACATCTTTGTCACTTACTTCTTCAAGTTCCTATCACTTCCACACTTAATTTTTCATGTTTGTAAAGGTTGTAATACTTCATATCATGTTCTCCAGCACCTCTATTCTGATTCAGAACTGTATGGCTCTTTCTGGAGTACAAATAGATGCCAGTCTATTCCCTTCTACCCTTTTTGTGTTACTGTGTTCTTTACAGGCCAAAGAACATACCTGTTTGAAAAGTTGTGCTACTGTCAACAGTTGTGCATTCCATTCATATTTTCGCATAACTGTTATTTCAGTGCTGTCACTTTCTACTTGATTTTGTTTTGTTGCACTTTCACTGACCCCTGCACCTTTGCAATAAGGGATCCTATCTTTGGTGTGAAAAGGTATCTGGAGATAAGACCATTCCAGAAGTTAACACTTTTTGATACTGAAAATTTACTTTCAGTAGGTATTTCCAGTCACCCACTTCCCATCTTTCCTCCCTACTGATTTGCCAATGTTTTTTGTTTTTACACAATAATTTCTAAAAGCAAGATTTATGCTAGAATATATGTCACAGTGGGATTGGTAGCTGGTACTCATGTGTTAAATTAATGGGGTATAATGGGCAAAAATAAGTTTTAGCAATGCTTAGAGGACAAATCAAGAATGAAATAGCCTTGGAGTGAAAGGAAGTAAGTAGCCACTGGAAATATAATTTTGAGGACAAGAAAATGTTAACATTTCTTATTAATTATTGTTTCTCTATTTTTATAGTGACAAAATTCCAACCACAATATTAAATTATGCAATTCTCTTCTGAGAGAACTAAAACTTCTCTTTAAATATTTGTCTACTTTTATATTTCATCATTATTCAGAAGATTCTGTAGCACATTACAATAATAATTTCGTGTTCTTTCATTTTTTGATACAAGTCTTAAACAGAAGAAAGTTTTGTGTTGATTTCAATCCTTTATATTTATTTAGAAACTCAAGACATTATTTTATATCTTAAAATAAATTTTTCTCAGTTTCTGAGTTTATAACTAATTATTATATCTCTTTCTTAGGAAATCCATAATTGAAAAATAATTTCTGCTACATTCTTAAAAATCAATATGAAAATTAAGAAAAGACAGTATAACATTATTTTGATAAATGACATTCTCCACACCAGCTATGTTTTGTGTGTGTGTGTGTGTGTGTGTGTGTGTGTGTGTGTGTGTGTGTGTATAACAGTTTAATAATTTTATTAACTACTTTGACAGGAATGATGACTAAAAAAACTTCCATATTAAATTTACAGTTGATGAAAAAATCCATTCAAATGTTAATTTCTAGACCTTGAAATTGAAATGTGTCATAAATCAAAGAATACAGGATTGTAAAGTCATGTTGATAGTTTTGTAATTGTTCTATAAAATTTGATAAATACATATTGCCACTAACTATCATTATTTTCAAAGAAATAGAAGGTATGAAAAGTGTTTTGTTAAAAAGTGGTTATCTTTCATAACTTCACAATATTTTAGAATATTTGTAAAATTAAAAGTTAGGTTTTGATGTCAGTCATTTTATGGCAGTCTTCCATTTATGGGTTAAGAGTTTCATTCTGAGAAATAAAATGAAAAATATCTCAAAATCAAACTATCCACAAATTCAAATGAGTGTAGCCTTCATATCAAAATAGATAAGTAACAGAACTAATCAACTTCAACACTGCTACAAGGTCATTCTTAACGCAGGAGAGATAATGTGGGTTCAACCATGCATCATTTGAAGTTTATTGCTGGCAGTTCTTCAAACATTTTCAAGCATCTGGATTATAAAAGTCATGGAACTGATGATAAAAAGAATATTGCTCTAATATCTAGTTCCAACTACAAATATCAGAATAAAAAGTGTCAGAATAAAATAAGCTTTAGTGACTAATAGCTCAATACTGAACCCTAATTCATCGTTTGAAATTTTCAGTAAGTGTTTTCAGACAAACAAAATAACTTACCTGAAAAGGAACCCAAACAGGAAGAACAAAACTCAGTACAATAAACAGGAAAACTAGAGCCTTTAACTCCTTCTTAACCTTCAAATACAAAAACTTTCATATAATTTTGACAACATGTGCTTTATAAAAAGTAAACTACTACTTCTAAACAAGCTTAATATGCAAAAACGGCTCGTTTGGGTTGAGAAAATATTTTAAATAGAAGAGCAAACAAAGTTTTGACCTTCTTCGATCATCGTCAGGTTCACAAAGAAAGAGGTAACTGACCGGAAGCTGACCACATGTTTGGAAGGGGTTGGTAATTGAGTGTCGCAATGTAGAGGACGGGGTTAGATGTTTGAATATATAATTTTATCTATAAAATATTAATAGAGTTATAATGGCGTTTCTTTATATTGGTTTATTTTGGGTTTAAGTTGTTGTATAAGTAAGGCTTCTTTGATTTTTCGTTTGTTTATGTTTGTTTCTTTATTTAGTATTTTAGTGTTTTCTATGGTTATGTTGTGTTCATTTGACTTGCAGTGTTCAAAAACGTGTGAAGGTGACTTTTTATGTTCTTTGAATCTGGTTTCCATTTTTCTACTTGTTTCTCCAATATAGAAGTCGTGGCAGTTATCACATTGTATTTTATAAATAATGTTGGTGTAGTGTTTGTCAGTGTAGTTCTTACATAGTATAGACCTCAGTTTTGTGCCCGATTTTTGAATAAATTTAGTATTAACTGGAATGTTATATTTTGTTACTAGTTTTTGCCAAATGTTGGTTATTTGTTTGCTGATGTCAGGAATATATGGAATACAGCAGTATATGGTTTCGTGATTTTTTGATTTGTGAGATATATTTACTTTATATTGGTTTATTTCGAGTTTAAGTTGTTGTACAACGAAACATAAACCAAGTCAATACTAAGAACGACAGAGACAAAAAGATCTGCCACAACAAAACACTAGAAAAACTAAGATGTAAACAACAGAAAAGACACCAAAACGACAAACCGTTGACTAACCTCATAATTAACAGATCTGACCAACAATTAAACACAGATGAGATACATCTACTTAACAAAGGACTCAACTTTGCAATAACACCTAGGTACATTCCAATTATAGAAATCAAAATATGTTTAGAAGACCTAGCCAGGAGACTTGTGATACTTTCTACAGAAAACAGAAACAAAGAAAAAACCAAAAACAACCAACAGAAAGATGACAACTTAGATAATTTTATTGACATCCAACAGCCAAACTTCCCAGGTAAAATTACAAATTTATATTTTCCAGAAACACCTAAAAACAACATCTTAAACAATTTTTTCAAAGAATTTTCTTACAAAACCATCAACATAATTTCACAAAACAGAAAATTAAAAAGCAACCTTACAAAAAGAGACATTAATTCCATTAAAAACCTAAAACAAGACAGAAACATAAAAATTCTAAAAGCAGATAAAGGTAATGCTATAGTAATAATGAACAGAATGAATACATACAAAAAATGAATAACATCCAATCAGACACGAACAAATTTAAACCAATACACACAAATCCAACAAAGACACGAGATGCAACTGAACAAATTACTACTACAAATGAAAAAAGCCAACACAATTTCACAAACACTTTATTCCTACCTACGTAAAACCGACTCACGCACACAGCAAATATACGGCATCCCGAAACCTCACAAACCAGATTGTCCATTACGACCAATAATGTCAACATATGAATCGTTTAATTACAATCTTGGTAAATACATAGCATGGACATTCTCCAAATATGTAACATCAGCCAGCTCATTCATCAAAGACTCTTTTAATTTCAAGTCTAATCTAAATCAACTTAATCATAAAGCCTTAATGGCCAGTTTCGATGTTATATCCCTCTTTACAGAAGTTCCAACAACAGAAGCCTGCAAGATAGCCTTAGAACTCTATATCCGAGACCCTATCCCAATTATAGACATTCCCAGTAACCAGTTAGCAACCCTCATAGAATTCACCACAATAAAAACAAACTTCATGTTCAACAACCAAAACTATATACAAACAAATGGCCTAAGCATGGGCAACCCAGTATCACCAGTTCTAGCCAATATTTTTATGACACAAATTGAAACACAAGCAATTAATACAGCATTACATCCACCACTATACTGGTACAGATATGTAGATGACACGGTTGCGGGATTCAAATCTACAGAACACATACTTAATTTTTCAATCACATTAACTCTATACATCCCAACATTAACTTCACATGTGAACAGGAAGAAAGCAATCAAATATCATTTTTTAACCTCAAAATTACAAGAACCGACACACAATTCAAAACAGAAATCCACAGAAAAATCACCCATACTGGACTATACATTCCTTGAGACTCAGCACATGAAACAAAACAAAAACTCAACATACTAAGAAACCAAATAAATACAACTATAAAACTATGCTCACCAGATAAAATTAACGATGAATTAGACAAAATAAAACAATACTTCATCAACATCAATAAGTTTCCTCCACAAGCCGTAGAAAACGTTATACGCACACACCTAGACAGAAAGAAAAATCAACCAACAAAAGTAAATATATCTCACGAAACCATATACTGCTGCATACCATATATTCCTGACATCAGCAGACAAATAACCAACATTTGGCAAAGACTAATAACAAAATATGACATTCCAGTTAGTACCAAATTTATTCAAAAACCAGGCACAAAACTGAGGTCTATACTATGTAAAAACTACACTGACAAACACTACACCAACATTATTTATAAAATACAATGTGATAACTGCCACGACTTCTATATTGGAGAAACAAGTAGAAAAATGGAAACCAGATTCAAAGAACATAAAAAGTCACCTTCACACGTTTTTGAACACTGCAAGTCAAATGAACACAACATAACCATAGAAAACACTAAAATACTAAATAAAGAAACAAGCATAAACAAACGAAAAATCAAAGAAGCCTTACTTATACAACAACTTAAACCCAAAATAAACCAATATAAAGGAACGCCAGTATACCTCTATTAATATTTTATAGATAAAATTATATATTCAAACATCTTACCCCGTCCTCTACATTGCAACACTCAATTACACAACCCCTTCCAAACATGTGGTCAGCTTCCGGTCAGTTACCTCTTTCTTTGTGAACCTGACGATGACCGAAGGTCGAAACGTTGTTCGCTCTTCTATTTAAAATATTTTCTCAACCCACACGAGCCGTTTTTGCATATAAAATTCTCAACAAGTGGGTTTCTTGACATCACTGATTGTTAAAGAAGCTTAAGCTTATAAAATGTGGTCTTTTATGAAATGGTTTGAAGTATATAAATTAAAGATACTCAAGTTAAACCATTACATGAGATCAACTTGGGGCATCATGACTACCCAGAAAAACAATTTCTATTAATTGTATCAGACCTGTGGTAAGCAAAATATGGCACCTAATAACAAGTCAGGAGCACAAAAATATTTAAGCATTTACTATCGCTATAGATTAAAAAGCCAATGTAGTTGCACTATTTAAGATAATCATATAATGATACCCCAGAAGAAACTTTCTCATGTGAGAAATAACCTCAGGAATTGTCAGATGTACATTGTGAGTTATCAAGCAATAATCAGACCAATATATGAATCCATGAATCCTCCTTGTTGATTAACATCAACCTACTAAAGCATACATTTTATTCATTTTATTATCTACAGTACATAGAAGCATAAAATGGAGGGTATGTAATGGTAACATAATAACATATATGAAAAGGCCGAGTGCATTATATTAAAATTATTTTAGAGCTTTACCAAGCCTTTACTTCGTGTTACAACACCTGGTCATGCTGTGCAGAGATCTTGGCAACAGCCCTACACCATAGATTCCATTGCAAAAAACTTTGACAAAGTTGTCATGTTCAAAGTACACTAATCCTTCCTACATTGTTTCCATGCCACACCTAGTATACAAATATGACAGCTTCTGGGTATCTGTTTCAACAGTCCAATCACAATAACCCATAAGTGATGCATCCAGCTACATTCATATGAAATAGCATGAATATACATTTAAATCTTCAACTACTTGAAATATGCAACAACTGAACAATAAATCTTGAATGTACTTTGTTATTTATGCCATTTTTTCAAACAGAGATCCTTCTTTATTATGTTGCACACTGTTGCCTGGGGCATGTGGACAGCTTTTATTACTGACCTTTAGTTTTGGAATTCTTATCTGTTACAAGATGCTAGACTTTACTTACAGCAACTTGGGAACAATATGTTTTAAGTTTCTTTGGAGACCACCTTGGTGTACCAAGATGATCCATATTTCATTATTTTCTACTAGCATTAAGTATAACAGACATCCTATCTTAAAAGGATTAAATCATTAACATGAATACATATTTATGATTTGAGTGTATGAATATTTTACATTGAAAAAGCTATTACATATCATTTCCAAATATAACTATTAGTTGGTAGCATCATACTACCTATGAAATGCCAAACACGTTTGAAACAGTTCTGTAACTTTATATCATCTGTGATTATCATACCATTTACAGATTTGAATATTCAAAATCATTTTAATATAATATACTTAACCAACTCTACATAAAAGATGTTCCATTTTAGGAATTTATATACTTACAGCAATACTACCAATGATACATATGGCCAGTGAATAAACTAAGATCCCAGTGAGGAGAAGAATATTATATAATTTATTTTCC
Source organism: Carcinoscorpius rotundicauda (assembly GCA_011833715.1). Lineage (NCBI taxonomy): Eukaryota > Metazoa > Arthropoda > Merostomata > Xiphosura > Limulidae > Carcinoscorpius > Carcinoscorpius rotundicauda. The sequence goes on along the minus strand of CM022399.1, from coordinate 58,003,635 downwards.
AGATCTTTTGTCAAACTGAGAATTCCAAGGAGAATCTAAACAAATAAAAATCACTTCATCACCAAATGTACACTTTCAAAAATGGTCTATAATGACTGTTGTGTTTAAATGTTTATTTGGCATGTACAACAATTATAAAAACACTACAGAACCTCAAAAGGTGTAGCAATGACAGTACTTGTAACTATTTCAATGATTATAAAACCTACACAATTCTCTCGATCTTGAAATAAAGTTTACCAATCATATTATAACCAATTACTGATTTAAATACTTCACTTTTAACTGCCACACTACAGGGCTTAGTATTTTATAACATCTTCTCCTACAATACAGGCCTCTATTAAATAAAACACAATATTTCACAACATTTCTGAAATACTCATTCATCTTTACAATTTAATGTAATATCATATTTACTGAAAAGTTGAAATAGTTAAGCCTAACTACTACAACCATAAACATGAGATTACACTGTCCCATGAGCCTAGAAGTAAATGGTAAGATTGTATTTCCAGTGTCATTTGCTATGAGTTAATGGGATTTCACATAACAATTTATATAAGAATATACATTTCAATTTAATAAAACTGGAAATATATTTATTATGTAATATGTAATTTCTGAATACCTAAATCATGACTGTGTTCTAAGATGGTAAATTTGACCTGAATATATTAACTTTGTCAAATCTAAAGAGCTAGTTTCAAGAAAAGATAAAATATATTTTATTTAATAAAAGTAAATCTACACATATGTTGGGACATAAAGTTAGCTTGCACTCTTGGCCCAGTTTTAAATGCGTCTCTTCCTTCCCAAATTAAAAAGAACTTTTTTCCCTAAGATCCACCCCTCAATTTGTTACTCTCTAGGCCCAATCCTTGAATACCTGTTAGTTAATATGTCCCTGCACATATGCTTATTCAGTACATTTAAGTATAAAAATTACACTGGTTCCCAAAGAATGCACAGGTCTTGTTTAAATTTCATTAAACTGACTTTTGTTCTCATTATAAAATTTAACTTCTACATCATGTATGCTATTAATTGCTCATTTTTAACCACGTAACAACTTACTCCTGCTTCAAAGTCCAGTTTTAACAGCATCAGAAAATAACACAGTTTCTTGTACATTTCTAGAAAAAAAATAATAACAATTGCACATCTATTCTGCATCAAAATAAACAAGAGTAATACAACTGGTTAAAGAAAACAGAACCAGAAAATATACAATACTGAAACAACAAAGTAAAAATGGACCAATTGCAATATATCATAACAGTTGAAGAACTAAACAAAGGAAGATTTCACAGAGTTTGAAGAATCAATATAAAAAGTCTCATAATAAAGGGCTAGAAGAACCAATCACAAGATGGTCTTATAGAGAAATTTAAAACAAAAAGTTTAAAATTTAATTAACCTATGCACAGAGAATAAAAAAACACAAAGTTTTATGACAATAATTATGACTCAAGAAAGCATCACAGATATTAGGGAAGAAAAATGGAAAAGAATATGATACATAAAGAAATGGCTGCCAGAAAGTCTTGAGAAGTTTTAAAATTAGGTATTAACATTTTATCTACACCAAAATTGTATTTCTGTTAGGTGCTTATCTTCTCTCACACTAAGCTATTCTTCTACTTTCTAAGCATTACTAAACTATTTTCCTGATCAGCACACCAGCTTATAAACCCTATCAATTTTGCACTGTTTCTGAACATGTGCATATCAAGTGACTACTCTCTACCAATACTATCATGTCATATATATTGGCACAGCCTTAGTAATTCCCAGTTAATCCTCACTTTTGATAATTGGCAAGCTCTAAAGGAAGAACACCAGCCATGGGGAGGAAGTGTGTGAAATACATTTTCAGTGTATGAAATATATTAACTTCTTACCTCTTCTTACACTAAGCTAGAATTCCACATTGCAAAGGTGTAAGGGTCAGTTTAGGCACACAACATAGAAAGCTTGGTGAATGGGTTTGCTTTGAGAACACAGACCTGAAATTGATATTGTCTGAAGATGTCAGAATGTACCATAATCATTTGCTTCACCCTCATGTAGGAAAGGAAGGAAGTGGAACAAAGCTCAATTAACTGTCAAAGGCTTGAGAATCACAATATGGAGAGAAAACTCCTTAATCAACCTTTTAAAGATGAGTCTGTGAACAGAGGTTAATCCATATAAGATAGAGTAAGCAGCACTCATGCTGTGTTCTAGTCTCTATCTAACCACCAAGCCAGGGATCCAATGAAAAAGTTCCAATTAACTAGAAGTGTACACCAAAGGGAAAACATATGAGCCCAAATCATGGGAATGAGAGCTTCTAGAGAAAAGCCTACATTCCTAAAGACTCAGAACATCTTGTGCTGCAAGAAAAGTGAGATGAAGGACATATGAACTGCTTAACATAAACCTGAAAATGAAGAGGAGGAGGCTGGACTTGACTGAGTTTGGAAGGAATGCTCTAGCAAATAAATGGAGAAGTGAGAGGGGGCAATAATAACTTTCCCACTGTAATCAGGAATTCCACCTGTGCTGTATCTTGTAGAAGCAGAGAAGTGTGTGCTGTGAACTGTGAAGAAGTAAGCAAGAACCCATCATCCAAAGAAAAAAAAAAAAGAGTGCAAAGACTCAAAGTGAAGATGTCATGCAAGAGCTACAGAGAGATTTAGCAGTCTATAAGATGTTATAAAGAAGATGAATAAAACAACCACCATTACAGAAAGATGAACAAATTTCCTGCTAAATTACAAAAATTAACAGAATAACACAGTTGACTATAATTGGCTCTATCTCCACTTCTTTTTCTTTTGGTGTAGTTTTAGAACTTTTCTTCTCAATCAGAATTGCCTTAAAAAAATACATCCTCTACTTTGTATCTCATAAATGTAATGAAAGTTCCATTTATGACCATGAAACACCAAAAGGAAATGTTTATTGTCTTCCAATTAGTAAGCTGTTGCAAAGGATAATACACAAAAAGCTAGTTTATGATTTTTATTTTTGTAAAATGTTTAAAAAAATAACAACAAATAAACAGTAAAATAACTAGTTTTCCCATTTCTATTAAAAAGTTTCCAAAAATAGGTTTAGGAACCACCAGTACATTACTTAAGTCAAATTACCATTGTAAAAACCTTGTTTTGTTTCACACAGTGTTCTCATTGTTTCAGGTTATTACAATGAAATACATCTGTATTTATACATTAGTTTCAACATAAGAAAGATGAATTTTGTGAACTCACAGACACTTGATCCCAGCACTATCACTCACTCTAGTAACAACAGTAAAAAAGTTATACTGAAAATACCACTCACAAATGATGGTTAAAAACAAAGTTAAAGATCTTAGTTATCCAAAAAGCAGAAAACAAACAAATTTACCTAACAGTCCATTTGAAGCTCCAATTATTGCAAATTCTGTCCAACTGTTCCTAGTGGTGACCAAAATAGCTATATATATACTGACCATTCCTAAAACCACACCAATGACCATTTTAGCCTGAAATAAAAAAGTTAATGACATTTATATATATATAACTGACTGGCAAAGTGACAAATAAAAACTTTTTTTTTCAATAACAAACAAGTAGTTTGATCTCAGCTAAAAATTCTCTGACTCTGTAGTCATCTGTCATATAACGACATTTCTTAAAACATCACATGGCCAGATTCACCACAAATTAGTGGGTTAACAAAACTGTTGAGTTCATGTGAGCATGACTGTGCTGGTACAGATTACATATTACTATGGCTCTATGAAGAACAAGGAACTATTTTGACCTTCAAGTCCATCCCTATACACCTATTGCCAAGAAAAATGTAATAATTTAAAGCCATTTCTTATCCTTTGGTAATCATATATTTCCTAGTTTAACTGTTTTTACAGTACTAGCCTTAAATACTTTTAATAACAACTTATTACATACAGTAATAATTCTGTTAGAAAAATAAAACTGTCTCAACTGGAGCCTAGTTGAAATGCTTAAGCTTGTGTCATGTCATTATGCTAACTTGAAAACAAAGTCCTTTCTAGTAATTTAATATCCTTTCTTTAGGTGATTGCACACCAGTGATTTGTATAAAAATAATTACATCTTTAGACTTGTAACCAATATGTGATAAATATTCCTGTCATCAAATCCTCTTAGTTTTGAAACTAGCAGTCGAAAACTTACTTGATGGTGTGACTGATTTGTCCACACATGTGCAAGGATATTCTTCAGTCACATTATTAGATGGATTCACATTTATATTAAGTATGCAATTTATACAATAATAATCCAAATACATTACCTTTCTTTTATGGCAGTATTAACTTTGTAGTTCTAACTAGCTTTTTAGCTTTTATTTGGTACAAAAATATTTAGTTTCTTATTTTTATATAAAGAGGAATATATAAAATGAAACTAATCAAGGAATATAAAACTCAATGCCATATATACAAAATACAGATATCAGTCCTGAACCTTAAAATCAGGAAGAAATTCATGTATATGTTTTAAAATGTGTCAACAGTTTATTCACAAGCTAATTGAAAAGTGTAAGATTACTAAGTGATATGTGACAAGTTAGAATATTAATGATGAGTTAACATAATGCTTTTAATTTATTCTACCATAAATTTTACAAATGTTTTATTAGTTAGAGGTGACAGTTATATGGGACCATCTGGATTTGGAAAATGTCAATAACCTGTTAACCACTATGGTCAAGTCTATCTGCTCCATGTGCTTTTATTTATTCATAACTCATTATCATTTTAGTAATGGTTATTTAACAAATTATACTTTTTCTACAAATGCTTTGACATCTGTGTGATCCTGTTAACAGCCACCCTAGTAGTTAAGGGTCAGTACTGACAAGATTCTGTGTCACCTCACCAAAGATTACCCTCGAAGTAGAGGATCAATGTGGACAGTTACCACATGGACTTTTATTAATTTTAATTTTTTTCACTGAAAAACATCATACAGCAAATATTTTACACATTTATATACTAAGTAAAAGCAATTGATACCTTATTTAAATATTTAATTGTATGAATAATTTCACTCAATATACAAGATAAAATACTTTAAAATTTTGAAACATGTCCACATCATACTTACAATTTTAAAATTATCTCGATGTTCTACATTAAAATAATAATCAACAATACTGTAAGATACTGCTAGAAAAACAGAAGCCAGATGTAGGTAGATACTGTGAGCTCGCTGACACAACACTCCGTGTATTATGAAGCAAGATCCAAACCCTTCAAATCAGAGAAACCAAAATTAGGATATGGTTACATACTTAATATCTTATAAATGCTGACCAAAATAAACACATAATCACCAGTATCTGTTAGAACAAATCTTGTATGCTCTTATAAAAACCAATCAAAACAAACATATGACAAATGATATCTATTAGAAAAATATTTCATATCTTATAAATGTTGACCAAAATAAACACTGCCATTTGTATTTGTTAGAAAAAAAAAGTATGCTCTTATAAATTACAGGTAGTAAAGATCTATAAAAAAAACAGCAATAACTATCAAAAATAATGTAAGCTCTTCTACCTGTGTGCAGTAGTGGTTCCATATTTATTTTGCTGTATTTCTTTTTAAATAATGACAAAATCAAAGAAAGTTACTTAATGACATTCTGTATTTCAGTACAAGTGTAATACAAAATATTTCAACTGATCTCTATTCTGAGTGTACATGTAGATGAATACAAATACAAGAATGGACTACAGATACTCTTCAGCTCTTGGGTATTGAAGTAATAACATTAAAAGCATAAGAAAAAGTTATGTATTTAACAAATAATGGATATATAACTGTTTTACGACCACAATTACCGGAACTCCATTCAAAATCACAACCGTTTCCCCTTCTAAGGTAACAGATTTCATAATGGTACTAATGTCTAGTATTGATAATTTTCAAAGCTGTATACAAATCTTTGTCTAATCAATGTGTAGAAATGTAAAAGCAAGACTGGACATTTAATCTGATAATTTATCTAAAACTGGTACTGTAAGAATGATTTAATATGAATTTTAAACTGAAGGTACACACTTTTCATTTCTGGCTCATCATTATGTCTCTCAACATTACACCCACTGTGTGGACAAAACAAACAACACATTTCTTCATCTCATCTTGTTTTGATCCAACTATACAATATTAGAAACAGTACATTTTCTTCAAGGTATATGAATGTGGATGTGTTTGATATAACTAATTTACACTGGTGAGAAATACAATCCCAGATTTATGCCAGTATTAAATTATTTCAAACAAATCATGTTTTCTTCTTTTTTAAAACATAACTTATGCAGATCTCTAGAATCTGTATTCTGTGGAGTGAAATCTGTTTTCACTTTTTAAAGTAAGTTTAATTAATACTACTATACAATAATTTTAACAAATTATTTTACATTGTTAGCTAAGTTTCTTTTGTGTATGTACATATTTATATCACAATCTTGTAATAAGGATAAAATTGCAACTGAAAAGAGTCAAGAGAAAATGTGTTTGTTTGTATTAAGGACAAAATACACAATGGGCTATCTATGCTTTGCCACCCATGAATACAAACCCCAATTTTTATCAAAGAAGTAAGGTGAAAAGAGGAAATTTGAAATTCTGAAATGTAAAAAGAAACAAGTGAAGTACAGAAAAGTGTAACAGGGATCCAAGAAAAGAACTTATAAGGATATAAAAAGTCATTGAAACATGACTAAGAACCTGATAATAGTGAATGCAAAGAAAATATAAGGATGATAAAAGATAAAAATGGAAAAAGGCAAGGGACACAGAAAATATTATACAAAAGATGGAAAAAGGAAGAAAATGAGAAACTATAAACACAAAGAAAAGAAGAAATTAAGCAAATAAAAAGATAAACTGAGAAAGTGAAAGATGCTTGGTGGACAGAACAGTATGAATAGTTGTGAAACTTTGAGTAACAAAGAAATTATGTTAATATTTGTCAATTAACACAAAAATGGAAAGGAGATTACAGTAACACAATAATGCTGAAGGAGTGTCAGCTTTTACCAAACCAGAAAAATTAAGAAACACAAGGAAAGAATGTACTGAAGTGTTATATGATAATAACAGTAATTCTGGAACAACTGTTTTTGAAACTAAAAAATTGCATCTGAAGCAAATCCATTTAAGGCTTTACATACCTCAAAGCAAAGAAGAAATGATAAAAGACTTAAACCAAGGAACAACAGAAGAAAGGAATAAAACACCAGCAAAATTAAAATGGAAATGAAATGAGAAAATAGGTAGATAAACTATGTAACAAAATCATTAAGATTGGTTGGTCAGTTTGGTATTTTATGGCACAAAGCAGCCAGGCTATCTGTGCAGACATCCAGTAAAAAGTTAAAATTAAAGTAAATGAAAGGAAATTAAGGCAAAATAAAAAATATGTTTAAAAAAATATAAAGAGCATTAAAACCAATGTTTACATCTTGTCTACAGCAGTAAGAGAAAAACTACAGCAATAAAATTTGCAAAGGGCTTTCTGTAGCATAATTGTAATTATCATAATTTGCCAGAATGACTAACAGGTAAGTTCAAAAACCACCATCAGTCACCTGAAGTTGACCTTTCCAGTCCTGGTTCTGAGTTATTTGACGTTATAGCCATTTTCAGAAAGTAAAGTAACAAAACTTTTAAAAGACTTGCCATAAAATTTTAATTATAACTTGCCAGGATGACTAACGGGTAGTTCAAATGGTGGAAGAGTGTTCCATGGAGGATATTTAGTGCTCTTGTACATTTGACCTCCAGCTGCTTGATGCATGGTATAAAGGTAACCATACATAAAAGGTAAAGGATCAAAAATAAGCCCCAAGAATTTTCTCTCAGGGATCACAGGCAGTACAACTTAACTAATACGGCTTTCAGGATCTGGGTAAATACTCCATTGGTGGCAAAAGTGCATGCAAATGGTTTTAAAGAGAGAGAGGTTAAAGCCTTTTGCTGTGGTCCACTTCAGTAAACAATTGAGGGCAGTCTGTAGCTGCCACTCAGTGTACGTCATGTTTGACGATTGACATGAGATGTGAACGTCGTCGACATAGAGTCCGTTTGCAATGGTAAGAGGGAGTTGTTCAGTGATGGCATTAATCTTTATACTAAAAAGTGTAACATTCAAAACATAGCCCTAAGGAACTCTAAGTTCCTGTAAAAAAGCATGGAAAAGTGTATCCACATGAACATGAAATCTGTCATTTAAAACTTTTAATAAAAATGGCAAATGGCCATGTAACTCAGATACATGGAGGTCTTGCAAAATGCCATACCTCTATGTTATATCATAACCTTCTTAATGTTAAAGAATATGACAAGATGTCATTTGAGAAAGGCTTTTCTGATTGACATTTCAAGTCAAATCAGGTGGTCCATGGTGGAGCATTGTCATCAAAACCCACACTGGATGTCTGATTCGAGGAACTAAATAAGACGAACATTGACCATCCTCTCTAATACCTTACAGAGACAGCACATCAAAGCAACTGAACAGTAGTTTGAAGGAGTCTTGGGATCCTTCCCAGACTTAGAGAAAGGGAGGACAAGGCATCAGGAAAAACATTCTCCTGCCAGATCCGGTTAAAAACAATCAGAAGAATAGCAAGAGAAGTAGGAGATAGATGGCACAGCATTTCATAGTGTATATCATCAGGCACAACTGATCTTCTGCCAGACCAATGAAGAGCCAGTTTGAGTTCCAACAGTGTAAATGGATAATTGTAGTTGTAGAGAGTCAGCTCGAAAGGAGAGAGATGATTCTTGATGGCCAAGAAGGTGGAGGAAGAAGCAGAAGTGCTAGATACCTGGCAAAAGCTTCCACCTAGAGTATCAGTGATGCTTCAGGTATCAGCTACTTCCTGGCCATCAGAGAGAAAAATTGAGGTGGGGACAGAATTATATTGCTCACTGTCCTTTCAAATCGTGTCCCATATCACTTTGGAACTGGTGGTAGAAAATATGCTGGTTGTGAACTTAATCTAAGATTCCTTTACGCTTTGATATCTTACCCATTGAGCACATGAACAGGCCTGTTGGAAAGCAATGTGGTGTGAGAGTGTGGGACACTACAAAAAGTATCCTATGCCCATTTTTGAGCCTTCTGTGCCATGTAGCAGGCAGGATTCCACCATGGATGAGAATATAGTGGAAAATGTGTCAAGGTTTTAGGAATACATTGAGCAGCTACTTGAATAATACAGTCAGTTACTGCTGCCACACAGTCGTCTATTGATGGCTTACAGACAATGGCAAGATCAAGTTCTGCAAGAGCAGTAAAAGAAGGTCAGTTTTCTTAATCCAGCTTCTATTGTGGCACTCAGGTCAGGTGGAATTGACCATGGCCAGTCTCTCTAAAAATTATAGGAAAATGATCACTGCCTCGTGGATTATTGTCAACCCTCCATGAAAAATAGGAGAATAGTGAAGAGGAGCAAGCTGAAAGATCAATAACAGTAAAGGACTGACTAGGTGCATGAAAATAAGTATGAAAACCAGTATTGAAAAAAAAGATTGTGATCAGAGAGCATACACTTTACAGAGTGACCCCTCCTATCAATATCAGCACTTCCCCAGAGGGGATGATGTCCATTAAAGCTCTCCAGGATTAAAAATGGAGACAGCAACTGCTCAATGAGATCATCAAGGTCTGATTTACCATAGGTCTCTCCAGGTGATAGGTAGAGAGAACTAACAGTGATGGTACAACCAAAGGAAACACACATAGCTACAGCCTCCAAGGGTGTGTTGAGTGGCAAAGACAGGGTGGGTACATGCTGATCAACCAACAGTGCCACTCAGCCTGTCATTTATGTACAAAAAAAACTGCTGATTGGTGACTGCATTGGCAGGTTTCAAAAATGTTTCCTGTAAGGAAAGACATACAGATTGGTGGGAAACAGAGTTTTCATGTCATACAGGTTATAATGCAAACTTCGATAGTTCCATTGTATCAAGGCGAACTGGGTAGAAAACCCTTCTGCTTACAACCATGTCTTTTTTCTTTATTGTCTTTATTCGAAGGAAGTCCATCAAGTTCCATGGATCGATTGGGCAGATCTTTGCTGTTGGAATAGGAATCAAGTGACTGAGGACGTGAACAAATCATTTTGCATCTTGGGGTGGGAGAAGAAGATGTACCCAAAGAAATGCCCGTACCCGGAACCAAAGAAAGTGGATCTTGGGATTTGCTGAAATGTATGTTAGGGACAGAGATTGGTGTTGAAGTTGATTCATCAACTTTTTAACCATGGAGACAAAAGACTTTTCATTTGGTTGAGAACAACTCACTTGCAGGCACAGAGAGATCTGTCTGCACTCCCACTATAGTAGTGCATACATCTGTGACAAAGTGATGAACAGCAACTTTCAAGCCTCAGGGTAAGTAATGTTATGAATTGTTTTCAAACACTGCACCTCTTTTTTTTCCAACCATTTAAGGCAAGAACGAAAGTTTCATGGGTGAGAGCCATTGCAAATGATATGATAAGGGTCTGTTTCACACTCATAGAAATCGTGGTCCTAACCACTGCAATGAGCACACATCAAAGAACCACAACATGACATTTTTAAATGACCAAACCACTGACACTGGAAACATCTAAAAGGGTTTGGGATGTATGGCTGTACCATGCAATTAAGATAAGCTGGCTTGATATGGCAGGTGAACATAGTGATGTAAATATGAAAATTAAGACATTGGTCGGAATCATAATTTCATTTTTGCGAGTGGGAATACACCTTGCTGCAGAAACTTCTTGGGTGGAGAAACCAGTGAGAATCTCCGATTCAGGATGTTCCTCAAATTCCACTTAACAATGACTCCTCTTGATGAATTCAGAGTAGCATGAGGTGTAACCTCAATAGGTATATCCTCAATCGCCCTTGAATGCAAGAGGAGTTTACTGTGTTGAGTTGTGGATGTTTTTACACCAATATGTCACCAGGTCAAAGCTTCTTTCCTGACTGTGGAGAGCCAGCAAGTCTCTTCAAAATGAAAAGGGAGACATTTGCCCTAAAGGTTTGTCTGAAAGAGAATGCAGTATAAGAAAATGTGGTACAACAGGTGTTACAGATGTTGAAGATTGCTGCTCAGAATCTTTAAGACATGGTCATTTACCTATGAACTGTTTTTCACTATTTTATTTTATTTTTATTTTTTGAGGATCCATAAAAAAGGGAATATTTCAGTGCCAACTGACCCCACCCACCATGGAACCCCACGAGGGGATGCATTAAAATTTCAAACAAGGACACTGCAGCAAAACCAGAGTTTTGTGAACACAATACCCAAATGCCAGAATTAGATACAATGTCCACAATACCTGTTGAGAACATACAATGCTGGTACTTTGTTGATCCTAGTCCAAGTGGACCAGTCAATTGACCCAAGGGGGGCCACTCCTGGGTTGCCTGTCTACAGGAATTCAATGGATCACTGTGCATAGCAAACGAGAATGGGTAGATGTTTAGATCCCAAAGGAGTTAAACTGAAAGAACAAAACCTTCCCTGGTAGGTCCCCTCACCATGTAAAGGAATGCATATGCCAAGGGGCTATAAAAAAAGAGAAAAATTGGTTGAAAATCTATGAAGGCTATCAAAATGTCTCTACAGATGAAAAAAATGCATAGAATGGAAATACCACAGAATCATCAACTTGATTTTTATAAATCAAAAATAAAATTACAAAGAAGAGAAAAACATCTGTTGTAACCCAAAATATCATGAGAACACTTAGTGAAATACACTTGAAATACAATCATGATATATATATTGTAGATTTGGAAAAAGCACTTTATAGGGTATGTTGGCCAAAACTATTGGAATTGCTAATATAATTTGAAACAAAGTGTAAAAATACACGATAAGTGGTATTTCTGTACATAGCTATGGTAAATTTGTCGATGATTCAGAAGAAGAAGGGATAGTAGAAAGCAAAGTGTGATAGGTCCTATGCAAAAGGGAAAAAGTCATAAATCTGACAAAATTTAAGTACTCATTTGAAATAAATGTTAGTATGCAAAAAATAATTAATCTCCAAAACAAATTTCAGGTAAAAGATGTTTTTGTAGCAAGTTTACATACAATCACATATAGAAACTACTATATTTATATATTGCACTTCAAAGTAGCTCACCTGCTACGAACAAAACTGCAACACTAAAGATAAAGCATGGATTGTAAATTCCCTGTGGTAATGATGAGTGGAGCTCTTTAACAGATATTCCAATTATAATGAAGACATTCACCATTGATACAACTAGTAAGGTCCAATCAGAGCATGACCTTCCAAAACAGGAAAACTGAAAGGAAAATGTAATTAGAACACCAAAACACATTTTATAACTTAATGGTAGTCTAATTTTATATTTAAGTACATTTCATGTGATTACATTTTTCTTAAAAAAACTGATAACACTAAAGAATGAATTGTTTAAAATTTGCTTAAATATAAATCTGCATTTAAAAGATTTCAAAAATTTATTGCTACATATATATGTTCCAAGAGTTAATACCATCACTTTAGAAACTGTGATACTTCAAACTTCTTTCATTCTGACAAATATCTATGTGTTCATACTAAAGTTAGCAAAGTGCCTCATAAGAAAGACCTTCAAAATGTCATCCCCCACAACTGAGCTGCATAAATAAATTGTATAGTCTCCAATACATTTCTTCAAATGTTTCTCTAATAATTAGTTGCTCCCCATTTCACAATCAACTAAATACAGATACTTTGCTGAAATAATCTATCACAGGATATTCTCTAAATCACTCTACTAACCTTCTTTACAATTTCTTTTAAACTGTCAATTAAAATAAAAAACAAGCAAGACTCAGCTTACTACTACCTAGTATCATAACTTACATGTAAGAAAGACAGAATTAAGATGTACACACACACACACTTAGACATAACAACTGGTCTAAATTGAGCTTTATCTGATCTAAAGTTTTTACCTCATATTTTTCTTTTCCATACAATCATTTCACAAATTAGTTTAAAATACATCATTTTCTAGTTGCATTTACTAATTATTAATCACGTAGACCAAATCAACTTAGGTTTAATTATGAAAAAAAAGAGAACCTTTGTATTAAAAAACAAGTTAATATTTTGACATGAATTTTTATAATTTAAGAGGATTAAGAATGAAATCCAAATATACATATATAAGAATAAACTAACTAGAAATTACTGGCTTTCTTGCATAGGTGATATGATGTTTTTGATCAATGGATTAAGCTTAAAAAATCTCGTCACCCACCACACAAAAATAAAAAACAACAACAACTAAACTGACAGAAGACATTTGGATATACAGATATATTTATACGTATACTATTAAATAGTGGAGTTGTAATTTGTAAAATAATCTATACCAATTAATTATAGTGCGTGAAAATTACGTTTCAATTTCAGTAGAACTAAATTTTAATACAGTTAAAGAGAAAAACAAGTTAATCAGTGATGTCGAGAAAACCCACTTATAGAGAAATATGCATGTAAAATATTTTCTTAACCCAAACGAGTCGTTTTTACTATAAAAATAAGTTAAATGTATTTGGTTTACCCTTTTACTAAATCTGGCCGAACAGGTTAAACTTAAAGCGTCCTGGGCTGTTGACGATTCCGAAATACCTCGAGAAGAGGACATTGATAAAATTAAGAGTAACTCGTTAAATAAATGATGTTTTATCAACGTCAAAGTTTTAACCCTTACCAACGCCTTGTTTTAACAACACAACGAAAATAAATTGAAAGCACGGTTAGTAAAATAAATTTATTTTGTACTGTAGTAGCCAGCATTAAATACATTCAATTATTATAATCGCTCATACTTAATAAGAAAATGCTTAATCTAGCTTTTTTTTCAATTTTATATATTTGTAATTGCACTGCTCCTTACAAATAAAATTTGTTCCTAACTGAGCACATACAGTTTTATTACACTCTTTCCTTGTTTTGATAATTTACATATCACGTGCCGATTGATAAACAGCAGCGCCCTCTAACTGTCAAAAACAATATATCTTATAGGTCTTTAACTGTTATTTTTAAATGCTACTAAGTTTGAAACATAAGTAGAGAAATTAAGAAGAATGTTTGGAAAAAAAATAAAAACTGTTTGCAATTAAGGCAATTTTCATTACATTTCTGTTGTTGGAACTTCTGTGAAGCCTGCAAGATAGCCTTAGAACTCTATATTCGAGACCCTAACCCAATTATAGACATTCCCAGTAACCAGTTAGCAACCCTCATAGAATTCACCACAATAAAAACAAACTTCATGTTCAACAACCAAAACTATATACAAACAAATGGCCTAAGCATGGGCAACCCAGTATCGCCAGTTCTAGCCAATATTTTTATGACACAAATTGAAACACAAGCAATTAATACAGCATTACATCCACCACTATACTGGTACAGATATGTAGATGACACGGTTGCGGGATTCAAATCTACAGAACACATACTTAATTTTTTCACTCACATTAACTCTATACATCCCAACATTAACTTCACATGTGAACAGGAAGAAAACAATCAAATATCATTTCTTAACCTCAAAATTATAAGAACCGACACACAATTCAAAACAGAAATCCACCGAAAAATCACCCATACTGGACTATACATTCCTTGGGACTCAGCACATGAAACAAAACAAAAACTCAACATACTAAGAAACCAGATAAACACAGCCATAAAACTATGCTCACCAGATAAAATTAACGATGAATTAGACAAAATAAAACAATACTTCATCAACATTAATAAGTTTCCTCCACAAACCGTAGAAAACATTATACGCACACACCTAGACAGAAAGCAAAATCAACCAACAAAAGTAAATATATCTCACGAATCAAAAAATCACGAAACCATATACTGCTGTATACCATATATTCCTGACATCAGCAAACAAATAACCAACATTTGGCAAAAACTAGCAACAAAATATAACATTCCAGTTAACACTAAATTTATTCAAAAACCAGGCACAAAACTAAGGTCTATACTATGTAAGAACTACACTGACAAACACCACACCAACATTATTTATAAAATACAATGTGATAACTGCCACGACTTCTATATTGGAGAAACAAGTAGAAAAATGGAAACCAGATTCAAAGAACATAAAAAGTCACCTTCACACGTTTTTGAACACTGCAAGTCAAATGGACACAACATAACCATAGAAAACACTAAAATACTAAATAAAGAAACAAACATAAACAAACGAAAAATTAAAGAAACCTTACTTATACAACAACTTAAACCCAAAATAAACCAATATAAAGGAACGCCATTATACCTATATTAATATTATAGATAAAATTATATATTCAAACATCAAACCGCGCCCTCTACATTGCGACACTCAGTTATACAACCCCTTCCAAACATGTGGTCAGCTTCCGGCCAGTTACCTCTTTCTTTGTGAACCTGACGATGACCGAAGAAGGTCGAAACGTTGTTCGCTCTTCTATTTAAAATATTTTCTGAACCCAAAAAAAGCCGTTTTTGCATATAAAATTCTCAACAAGTGGGTTTCTCGACATCACAAATTGCTACTTACTTTAACAAACGACACTAGATAGTAAAAAGTACAAAAATGGTAGAAGAATTTCATGTGCGGTCAGTGTATGCTAAAATAAACGCCGAAAACTAAATTTGTGGAAATACTCTACGTGCGACATTCACTGACAAGTGTATGGCAAATGCTCCCATTTAATCCTTCATAGGTTTTGTGTGATGTTGTTTGAAAAAACAGTTAAGCTCGAATGGATAAAAGCACCAAACAAAAAAGGATTAGCAGAAAAAGCGCACGTCTGGTCGGAATAATTTCTTATTGATATACTGACTGAAAGAAATCCGTTCCCTCAATTTCAATTAAGATACGACGAAAACTTGTCTATATATTAGAAGCTGTTATATAAGGAACCACTTCTTTTCGATGTGTTTTTTTCGTTACCTTGCATCATTAAAAATATGCGCATTCGCTCGTGAATAAGAGAAGCAATAATACCCAGGTGCACACCCTCAAGGATCACTTAGTATAGGTGGAAAATTTCAGGTTTCTAGTCGACGAAAGCTAGAGAAACAAAAATAAAAATCAAAGCTAACTGACATGGATAAACAACATGGCATGTAAAATAAAGATGGGTTAATATTTCACAAGATTTTTCTTGATTATCATTCAGGTAACAAGATTCTTACCAGCTGAACAGTGTTGTGTATGTAAGGAAAAATAAATAACACGCACACGCGTAAAGGCAAAGAAACTTTTACAATACATGTTTAATAGTGCCTTAATGTTCATTGCCCCCCAGTGGCTCAGCGGTATGTATTCGGACTTACAACGCTAAAAACCGGGTTTCGATCTGCCGAGTACAGATAGCCTATTGTATAGCTTTGTGCTTAATTTAAAAAAAAATGTTCATTATTACACACTATTAGTTTGAATCAAACGTAAAGAATCATTAAAGTATGAAAGTCCAGAGCATTCTGCTTAGAACGTGAGATCATCATTAACAATTCAGTGCATCATTTATTAAACATAAAATGTTCTATGTCCATTAACTTGAGCCTGCACATATTCATCATTATATTGTATATTAGCAAAAGTACTCGGGTTCACAATTGATATATTCTAATTTACTATACCAGAGTGTGCATTAAAAACCAATTTTAATATAAAAATATAACCTATTTCATTTTTTGCTACCTAACATGGCATAAAAACGTTATTGAAAGCATTATTATTAAAATGCACTGGCTTTATATATATATATACATTTATAAGTTGTTATATAAGGAACCACTTTTTTATGTAATATTTGTTAGTTTCCCTCATAAAAAGATGCACATGGATAACATATGTGATAATAACCGGTTGCAGACCCTTAGGGTCCATACAGCCTAACAAAAGTACCCAGCTTTGCTTAGGTTATAAGGCTGTTAAGGATGTTGATTCTAAACCAGCTATAGCATAAAAGTATGACCTATATACTTTTGTTGCAAAACAACATGTCATTAAAGCAACTGTTGGATCATATTGTTACCAGAATAGCCAATGGGCTTTCCTACATATTAGAAGTTGCTATATAAAAAAAACACTTCTTATCTACGTGGTTTTTCACTAATTTACTTCCTTTCAAAATGCGCGCACGCATGTGTATAAAGGAAGTAATAATATCCAGATACACGCCCTCTGAGACCACGTTTCAAATTTCTAGGTTCTTTCTTCTTGAAGAAATGATGGTCACACATATACAAACACACCCTTGCGTCTGCGTGCACGCACATACGTGCGTGTCTTTATCTCTGTGATTTCTGTTTTTAACATAAGGAACCACTTCTTTTCTACGTGACTTTTTGCTGGCTTGATTGTTTGTGGTTGAATTTCGCGCAAGGCTACACGAGGGCTATCTGCACTAGCCATCCGTAATTGAGACAAGAGAGAAGGCAGCTAGTTACCACTGCTCACCACCAATACTTGGGCTACTCTTTTACCAATGAATAGAGGGTATTGACCATCACACTATGACGCCCCCACAGTTCAAAAGGACGAGGAAGTTTGCGGTGGGGACACACCATCTATCAATCGTGTTAACCTCCAGTTCGCTAGTTTCACATAAGAAGATTAAAAATTCAGAAATTAGGATAGTGAGATGTGGATACTCAAGCCTGCAATGTCCCACACCTCTATCACTCTTCATTGCCTACAGATAGTTGTGGGAAGGTGATTGCTCTCCCAAGTTAAAATAAGAATAAGATAAACATAAAAAGATAATATGTATAAGATAATATTAATACTGAAGAGTTAAGTAAAATAAAACAAAATCAAAAGGAGGGACTGTGCTAAAAACATCAAATCCAAACCTCTGACTAATGTTAGTTTGTTATAAAAAGCAACTAGCTGAAACAAACTAACATTAATCAGAGGTTTGAATTTGTGTAGAGGCTATAATGTGGGATATAAAATGTATCCTAGGTTTTGGAGGCAACTGAGAAAGTAGGACCCATATTGTAGTAAGGACATACTGCCTGTCAGTCTTAACTTCTCTTTGCCAGTCTCACGTAAAGAAATACAATAAAGGAATAGCAATAGAAATTAAAATAACATAAATAGAGGTTAGGAGAGCGAGACGTGGGTGCTGCGGTCAACAAGGTTCCACATTTATACCACCCTTCACCACCTGCAGACAGTTGTGGGAAGATGACTGCTTTCCAAAGTAAATAAGTAGAAAAATAAATAAATAATACACAATAAATAAAAACAAGGTACTACCATTTGAGGGTAAATAAATAAACTTACCTCCTTAAATTAGCATTCTAGTGCCCATTATGGTGGTAAGGCATTAATAAGTAGCCCAGAAAACGAATTATACTAAAACTAAGGATCTCAACCAGTTATCTAAATTAACCAATATAACTACAACCACCATCCATTAAGTCTATTGTAACTATTCATTTTCATACTCTAAACAAGCCTTACTGCATAAAGTAGTGCCAAGTTATTCACAACTCAAAATAGTTATCAGAAACTTTCAGTAAAATTTCTTTAATTGTTCTTTTTCTTTATATAATACATCTAATATTTATAACATAATATTTAATAATTATATTTAATGTCTTTATTAAATCCATTACATATTAATTTTTGTATCAATATTTCAACATTAATAATAAAATACTGTAATTCATCATAAATTTTACAAAATCTGAATAGTTGTGAAGTTACAATACTTATAACAGAAGAATATGGTACATTACTACCACCTAGCCCAGCATGACTAGGTGGTTAGGGTTCGAATCCCAGTCGCATGAAACTTGCTTGCCCTTTCAGCCGTGGAAGCGTTATTATATTTTAATCAATTCCACTATCCGTTGGTTAAAGAGCAGCTCAAAGGATAGCGGTGGGTACCGATGACAAGCTGCCTTCCCTCTAGTCTTACACTGCTAAGTTAGGAACGGCTAGAGTAGATAACTCTCGCGTATTTTGTGCGAAATTAAAAAAAAACAAATACGTTACTTATTCAAGAAGGTAAACCATATATCGGAGAAGAAAAATATTTTCTTTTATCAAAAATAGTTATACTGATATCCTTATCAATTATTTTAAGTTCTAAATCATAAATATTGAAGTATTTTTCATTTCTATTTCTACCGTATGAATAGTGTTAATAACATATATTTCAGGATTATTTACACTAATGCAAGTTAAAGTAAACATATCTGAGTTTATGTAGTTTTCGATAAACCTGTTCTCATAAAAATAAAAATTTGCAATACAATTGTGTAAACTATAATTAGCGAACTGATTATATTAATTATATTACTGCAAACATTATAAAATGTAACAACAAAGATATTTCCCATGTCCCGTTCTTAGCACTTTTCACCTTATTACTTACACAAATTCATTTTGTAAAATAAAAATGTAATTTATTTATTAATTTTTACTAAATATAACATGGAGGTCAAACTTCAAACCCGTTACACATCTGTATACATACATTTACATAGATCTCCAGTTAAAACAATTTAATGAATTCCATATAATTAAAATATTGTAGAATTCATTCTTTTACCTCTGTTAAGATAACTGTATCAGAAATTGTTAAAGACACCAATAGACTTCAACGAGAGAACTTCTATATTTTGAAACTCAGAACATTATATCCTTATGAATTTAACCAAGATGTTAATAATTTTATTGTTTTGAATTTCAATAATTAAAACAAACCAGTACAACAATAAATTGTTGTATCTGGCTTGAACACAGCTAAAAGGGCAAGCATGTTTGGTACGACGGAATTCGAACCCGCGACCCTCGAATTATGAGTCGAGTGCCTTAACCAACTGGCCATGCTGGGCCTGTTTCATTACAACCCATGATTGTTGTTTTCATTTGGACTTAAATGATCAAAATGCTAAAGCACCCGTCATGTATTTACCCTACACCCCCCCCGTTTGCATCTTATCTAAGACATACATATTGCAACATTTTTAATATACCTGTCATACATTTGCTCTACATCTCTCGTTAACTATTATAAAACACATCCGTCAGTTACATTCCCCAGTAACTTTATATAACACATCCCTCAAGTTACATTTCCCCAGTTACATTATACATCCGTCATGTTAAATTCCCACAGCAGCTTTATATAACTAACTGCCATGTTACGTACCACCAATAACTTTATATAAACACATCACTCGAGTTACAATTCACAATTAACTTGATAGGACGCATTTGTCATGCACACCCAACATTTAAAATACTGTAACTACACCTGAGACTCAGTTGCGATAAAAATCTTTTCTTCTTTATACATGGTGGTTTTAACAGGAGCATGCTGAACACTTTACGATATTAAGGTTATTTTCAGGCTTGAACGAATTTGTGTGTTGTTTGATTATTTATGAATTGTTGCGAGCTAGGTGAAATGTTTGCTTATAGTGTTTTACTTATGCGCTTTTACCAGCTAGATTAATCCTGTAACGTAAGAACATTGTTAAGACTAGACTATTTCAGGTCATGGAAAAATGGGTGTTCCAGCAGTTTTCCAAAAAAGGATGATTTTATCATGTAAAAGGAATCATCGCACTATCAACCCTGAATGCGAACCCGCTGATAAATCATTACAATCTATGACTCCTGGTGGTGAACCTAACGAGGTGTTCAAAAGGACTTCAAATGTTGGTGCTTTACGACTCAACAGTTTCTTTCCTGACATTGACGTGGCGCCACTGCTTAAGTTACAATTAAATCTCATCAAGTTGATGACCCTAAGATGCGCGAAATTAAGAAAAAATTGTAATGAAACACGAACCTCCAACAGCGGCGGACTCGATCCAGCCGGCAAGTTCTGACGTGAAACTATTTGGAACAATCTAACGCGCGAACAAATGAGGTACTGTAGACATCATTATTGATGTTACCTCAGAATATTTTTTAAGTATATACAGTGCTTACGAATTCTACAAAGTTTAGGACGAGAGAATATTATATTGTTCTTCACATTTCATGGAGCTAATTTTTATATTACAAATGTACATTTCAACACTATGGTAATGCTTCACAGATCCTTGTTCACAAATGAATGAGCAAGGGTTAAAAAAATAATTCTTTAAAATTCCCATATATTTGTATCAAAGGCATGTTATAAGTATTATCAAATACCGATCCGTCATAGTATACTCAGTGGTTTGCGCATTATAGGTAAAGGATTCTACTACCAAAAAGATAATGATCTCAAACACTTATTTAACCCAAGCAAAAATTACTTAGCTAAGAAAGAACCTGCTGGAATCATTCGCAGCCAAATAAAAAGTTACATCCAACGAAACTTTATGGGAGTTTATTAGAGATATTTTAAGTGAAGTCCCAAAGGGCACTTTGAGTAAATATGTTACAACAATGCGAGACTGTCTGCAGTTATTAAAGCAAAAGGGGGAGGCACACAGAATATTAATTTCTGCTGAATTCGAACACTTCCACTGAGTTTATGTTGTATTAAATATGAATAATAAAATCTTGATGTTTCACCTCTGATTTATCTTCCATCGTTCTTTGAAAGCAGCCTAAAATCTACTTTGTCTTTGTTCTACAAGTTTTATACAGTACTGTATAACATATTTTAAAGTCCAATTAAGTGTATAACTAAAATAAAATATATGCGCAAACTCAAAAGGGAAGACGGTTGTTCCTGTGATAGAACTCTGGACTTCAGATCTGGCAAAACGGTTTCGTATTCGTGCGAAACAATAGAATATTCCACATATTTTAAGCAGAGGGTGAGTTATAAGTGATTGTCAATCCGTTAGAGTGGGTGATAAGGTCTTACCGAATGGCTATTTTCCCTCTATTCAGTAGTGTATCACCTACTCTGTGTCATTTTACTAAACAACGAAGATTACCTTGGCTATTTCTGCGTTTCCTCACTAAAAAAACGAGGGTCACTTCTTTGAAACTGGTTATGACATTTAATGCACATATTTAAAACATACGGTGTTTTTTACGCATAAAAAGGACTATTGAATGGTATTTATAGTCAAGTTGTTGTTTTTTTGAATTAAGCACAAAGCTACACAATGGGCTATCTGTGCTCTGCCCACCACGGGTATCGAAACCCGGATTTTACCGTATAAGTCCGCAGACATACCGCTGAGCCACTGGGGGGTTTATTGTCAAGTAAATTGTATTGCAAACGCTTCTGAATAAAACATCAGCAAGAAAAAAGGATACCATAGAGAGAATATGAAAAACGACAGAAGTTTGAAGTGCTCTCTTGTGGGCCAAAATAGTTTAATTTACTTGCGGTTCTTGTGCAAGTGTTATCTAAAGTGTACTATCTTAATAGGTGCGTAATGACCTGAGAATTAATTTTCCATATGTAGCTCATATGACAAATGACGTACATTAACAATATTGATAGATTACTTTTTTCATGAAGATGGAAACTATAGAATCCTACTTGAAGTAAAAATGTATTCTAAAGACGACTGATATGGGTATTAGGTCATCTTCTTTGGTACCCGAAGAAAGTCGAAAAGCTTTTATATAAATTACTTTGATTGAAGTTTTAATACTCATACCAGCAGTCTTTAGAAGCAGGAAAATGTCAGACGATAATAAAAAAAAAAAAAATGGCATTATGGCTTAGTCTCGGAACACTATTCAGAAGTAATTTACCTACATAAAGTAGTAAAAATTAACTCGGTAATTACTGTAGCAAATTTGATATCTGTAATTTTCCGTGTGTTTGTCACGTAACCCCTAAGCCGCTGATCGCACAAACTGTTAACTGGTTCTAAAAGAATCGCCTATTTCCCGAAGTTCGCACAAAGGCAATGTTTTTGAGTACCCCCCTCCTCCCCGAAAACCCTTTCTCCTAAACTGTTGAACTCGTTAACTTCTAAGAGGTGCTAAATGAATCGTCTTGGCCCCGAGGTTAGCAGCAATATTAAAATTTACCATAATACTTAGAATGCATTAATATGTTAACTGGGTGTCTTCGCTGTTAACGTTTTCAGCCATAACAACAAATATCGAGAGAAAACACACTTTATTCATTGTGTACGAATAATAAGGCACTTTCAAACCATTAAGTGTCTTTTTTTTTGCTTATGAAATAAAATCTTTAATCTCCACACATTCAAAAAACACATTTTATGTTATACCAACAAGTCAGCGGTAAAATTATGAACCAATGGACACTGAAATCCATGGTTTATTTTTCATGGTGGACAGGGTACAAATAGTCCATCGTGTAGCTTTAGGGAAAGTTTAACAACAACATGCATGAAGAAACATATTAAACACAAAATAGTGTAGGATAAAATGTTTTAAATAACTATCTTAATTTCATTAGTTTATAATATAAAATTTGCTAATTGTACTATAATCAAATAATGAAGGAATACGGTTTATGGTATTCTTTAGTCAAACCTTATGTTCCTTTTTGTGAAACATTTTGATTTTTCTTTCAATAAAGTATGAGAATAATTCACATATCCAAAAAAGTCTTTTAATCGTGTTCCTATTAACATCGAGTTTGAGAGGTGATAACAATGAATTTGAGGGACTGGGAAGACTACAGAGAGGTGTCAGTTTTTAGTAGTTCTGTTACAGCAAACCAATAAAAACTAACTATAATCAGATTAAAATTACGTTTCAAAAGTTTTTATATTAAAGATTTAAAAAGTAAACACAAAACATTCTTCCTCTCTGTAAAATTTATTCTGGATTCTTATTGAAAGTTGACCTGAAAATTTCAATGTTTCTTATCAATAAAAGAAAGAACAAAAATATGTTGTAAATCTATCATCTGTTGCCAATATTAAAAGTCTTGTTTGGTTGTGTTAATTCATGGTAGTGCTTGTTTACAGTTAACCAGTATCTGCAAAAGTGAGTTTCATGGATTTAATGAAGGAAAGGAAAAGTGTAGAGATATGCTCCGAGTAGGCTTACAGAAACAATACATGATATTCACGGAAATCAGAGGCTGGCCAATCATTACGGTGGAATAAAAGAAATGAATTGTATTTAAAGATTAACTAAACCCACATGATCAGCAGAATAGACAGACAAAAGATGAAGATGTAAGAAACTTTACTAACAAATCTTCTCTTGAAAATAATCTTGCTCTCCTCAAAATTCTATTGATTTTTTCAGAGAAGTACCAAAATTTGCATTTGTAAATATTCTTTCTGCACCTGACCAGTCATACAACAGTCACCAGAATAAGGAATTATCTATTAAATGTGACAGTTCCAAAGGTATCCTTTTCTTTAAAAAGGTCAAACAGGACAAGTGTGACTAATCCACGAAACAGTTCCTTGACCAGTGAAAATATAAAAGGGCTAAATTTTGCACATTGTATCACCCACCCCACTATGTTTGTGAAACTTTTTGGTTTATGTTACTGTATTGCCACTCCACTACTGGATGTACTGTACACATGTTCTAGTCAATACATTGTAGAATCAGTGTTCTGAGCAGATTGTATGGCTTTTATCTAGAATATTCCATGCCTAGTGTTCAAACTGATAAATATAACATCATGCAGAAGTGAAGGATAGAGGATATTCAAATTGTAATTCTTATGTTATACCATTCAGTATTCGATGTTTTGTTGCAACCACAATTTCATATAATCACAAAAATGATGTATCCATCCCAAACACTGATTTTTCTTGTTTTTGCATTGATAAATGTGAAGTGTTTGTGTGTATTATTTCTGCACAAAAACAAATTACCATTGTTTTATGGTGAGCTCTTAACTTCTGAAGAAAAGTGACTGGTGAAGTTTCATTAGAGAGCTGCTGGTTGAAACTCGTTATTGTGCAGGAAGTAGATATCAAGAGATGGGCAAATGATAAAAGTCAGTTTTTTTCATTGTAAAGAAGTAGGGGATAAAAATATATTGAACCTCATTTTGCTTTTGCTGTCATGCAGAACAAGATGTTTTATGCACCTCTTTTTTTGTCCATATTTATGATTCTGTTTGCCCCTAAACAAGAAAGGTCCATCCATTTTTTTGAAGTACTCAAGTTACAGGGTATGGTATTTTTGTGTTAAGTTGATTACTCGAACATGCATGTTTATCTAATGTCAGGTATGATAAGGGTATTTTGGTAATTTTTCATGTTGCACAACCTGGTTTACACAACAACCAACTACACATTGGAACTTGAAACAAACAGACTATGGCTTTTATGACTATTGTCAAAATTTTAACTTTTTTGTTTTAAAATTACTGTTATAAACTTCTTGTCAATTGACAACTGCAACATTTCAAACATGTACAGTTATTTACTGCATAACGTTAAAAGCATGAATAAAAATCTAAAAGCTCTATATTTTCAAACACTTTCAGGAAATAATAAAGACAGAAAAAATTCATTTATAAAACCTGCAAATTTATGTGTGCCTTTTACAAAATTGACTTCCATAATTTTACTCCCATGGTAGATGACCTAAGATTTAAATTATAAATTGTTGTAGCTACAGAAATTTTTAAAAATTGTACTTTTAACTAAAGGATCATTTTCTGAAAACAAGATTGCACATAGATGAGACTTTTAAAAGAATGAATTTAACAAAATTTAACATTTCAACAAATGGAGTTAAGTAGTTAATAGTTATGTAGAGAGCTTAATGTACAGTACTAGCTCAATCATGTACAAAACAGCCTGATTACATCATAATCTTATATTTATCTGCAAAATTTACTCAAAGACAAGATAATATTCCTTCCATCAATTCCTAAGGTTTTGCAGTTTGTTTCACAGTTCATCACTATATCCATGCTTGTTTTCAAGCTTCTCTTCATCAGAATTAATCATCATGTGGTAATAGAAATTAACTACCTGCTCATAGTTGTTAATACTTATTCTTTCATTGTTTCCATGGAAACGGCTCAAATCATCAGGAAGGATATCAAGAGGGCTAAAACGATAGATAACCTTGGACAAAGGCAAGTACCACCTGGTATCTGTGTTTGCTATAAGCATGGCTGAAATAAGACAAGATCAAAAGTTACAGCTCAAAGTTTTTAATAATGAAGTTGTAACCTATTGGATTTTGGATCAGTGATTTAATAAAAAAGAAAAGAAGAGATAACAGTTTTTGTTAAGGGAGTTTTAATGCTGTTTAAAACTTTTGCTTTATGGGATGCAAGACAATGTTTGTACAAAATTACAAATTACTTTAAGAGATTTAACATTCAATTCATAAAATTTATGTTTAAGCAACTAATTACCCTTAGTTGCACATGATACTATAGTTTTACTGACAGAAAAAAATATATTAAGCACTACAGCACCGTCAGTGTAAAACTAGAAGCAATAACTTACTTGGAGCTACAGCACTGGTAGGAAATATTTGATGAATACTCTTGCGTAATACTTGAAATCCAAACACATCATCCCCATGAGGAGAAATAGGGTGTGGCTCAACTGAATCCAGTACTTCAACATCTACACGTTGATCATTTATGAGAGTTTGGTCATATTCTAGAACCTGCATTAAAGAAAAAAAAGAAGAAGCTATTTTTCAGTTTGCTTCCATGCAGAAAATACACAAATTCTCAGAATTAAGGTGGAATATTTAATATACAGTAGTTCCTGGTATTTAAGACCAACCCTTCTGCAGAGCAATAGTGGTCTTAAAGAGCAGGTGGTCTGTTATTGCAGGAGCCCATTTTTTGCATGTTTTTTTTTTTATTTGTACATATTTTGAAGTTAACAAAAAACAAAGAAAGGCTTTTCATTTGTTTCTTCTTATATTTTTTTTCTTAGCAAAAAACAAAATCAAAACAAACCATTGGAGGCAGTGAAGTCATCCAGATTCATTTCTGTGGCTTTCATCAGTGCATATTCCTTCAAGGCTACGCCAATAACAGGGTGGTTTTTGGCACGTGCGGCACAAAACCAGTCCCACACACTTTCGTTCAGCTTCGTGTAGATTGTTTTCCGTGCTTTCTGATATTTTTGGCCACTGTTAGCACCATTTTGCCACAGTGACATTATTTTTTCTTTGTCATTTACTACGTTCTGTATTTGTGTCTTTCCAACGTTCATGGATTCTGCAATTTTTCTGCAGCTTTTGCCGCCTTCAAACAACTTTACAACTTTCACACAATCTTCTAGTGAAAGCACTTTGCATTTTCGACAATCAGCCATGACTTCAGAATGAAGATAAAGATGTTTTGAATAGGTGTAGAGCAAAAGAATCAAATTGAAACTGATTTTTAATAAATATATGCCTCCTATTTATACCTTAACCGAACTGATCATTTTTGGTATGATTTGGTCTACTAATCTACTAACTGGATGCGACATGTTTGTTCAGCAGTTATCAATGAAAAGCTGGCATGTGGTGTGGTTTTGTTTGTTTAGCAATATTTTACATCAGTACATTGGACAAAACTGTCAATTATCAGACGTGAGGTATTATGAAATGACCGTTAAGACCAGCATTTAAGCAACCAAACGACCGGTTTTTGATCACACACGGGCGGTCTCTGGTCGCGTCCCACTACGGGGAAAATAACATTGAAAGCCGTCCGTTGGCAGAAATATGGTCCGAAACACCGGGTGGTCAGCGACAGCAGGGGTCGTCCAAACCAGGATCTACTGTAATTAAAAACGCCTTTTCTATGAGAAGCAATAAAACTGTTGTCAACAGCTTAACTTCTACTGATCAAAGTGTGCTTGTAACTACTGTCAAGCTATTAAGGAGTGATTACCATTCAAATGGAATATGCAATAAAGGGTTTCAAACAATCACACAGTTCTTAGTTGATGAATGTAGTTTTTCATCTTTCTTTATTTCTTGTTGTCTACATCAACATTCATAATTCAAGTTTCTCATCTTCAATCCATTTTCTAATGTTATCCATCCATGTGAGTTTCTGCTTGAGCCTTATTCTTCTTCCTTCAACATTATCCATTAGAATTTCTGTCAACCTTTCATCAGGTCTAAATTATCCCCTACACTGGAGCATCTACAGAAATTTGGTAACAAATAAAACTATACAAATTGTTAGTTTCTTTTATAAAACAGAGTCCCTGTTAGCAAGTTCATCATCGATTCATAAAATATAGGAACTCTGTTAAACCTCTATTCACATAGCTGCTTCAACTGTTAGAAGGGTCACAAACATAAAAGTAGAAACACTAAACATAGTCCTGAATGTAACATATTTAGTAACACTCACTGAACAAACACAGAAACTATACAAAAGACAGAAATAACTATTTTGTATTAAATCAGAAAGATTCCTTACCTCAGATACAGTTTGTGCTGGATGAATTCTGTGATTCACAACAGCTGATGCTGATGGTGGGATAACATTTAACTAGAACGCAAAAAAAAGTAAAAATAATTTAATGGTGACATTCAATACACAAATTACTAATAATTCATCTTATTTTTTCAAAAGTTAATACTTATAATTTAAGAAGTAACCATTTCATTGAAATATCACTCCTTCACTCAACCATAGTTAGTAGGCACACACAAAATTCAAGTTAGTTCATTTTCACAACCTTCATACTGTGTAAATGGATATTGATCTTTATTTCACCATAGATACTGGGTAAACATAAAATAGAAGTTCATTAACCTTTACCCTATTATATATCATGGGGAATTGTTTAATACACAAATCTTAACTTCATTTACCTTTTTTCCTTCAGGAAAATGATGTTTATTGAACTACAGTTAATGAGGAGATAAAGATTAACATTCCTTTCCTTTACCCATTCAGGTGCCATTAAAAGTAATGCTTACTTAACCACAGTTAATGAGGATACATGAAGCATAACTATTTACCTTTATCCCTTCAGGTATCACAGAAAATTATGTTTACTTAACTATAATTAATGAGAAGACACAAAGCTTGACATTATTTACCTTTAAGCCTCCAGATACCATGGTAACTGATGTTGTTGTTCTTGATAAGGCATTAGTATGGGGGTTTAAATGGAAAAACCTGAGGTAATTAAAAAACCCTCAAATAAGAACACAATTATCCATGGTTGTGAACAACGTTTAGACAATTACACAGGTCTTAAAGTTGGATTCAGTGCAGATTTAACACTCACATTAACTTTTTTCATTTGGATTGAATACCTACACATAGCATTGAAATGTTGATACATTTTATGTATCAAAGTAAATGTTGTGTTTAAGTTTACAGCAATAAAATTGACACCTAACTGTGTCATATCAATTAAAAACTACATTTTCTTTTTAATTTATTAATATCATT
Organism: Carcinoscorpius rotundicauda; assembly: GCA_011833715.1. Lineage (NCBI taxonomy): Eukaryota > Metazoa > Arthropoda > Merostomata > Xiphosura > Limulidae > Carcinoscorpius > Carcinoscorpius rotundicauda. The sequence continues at coordinate 57,974,275 of CM022399.1, read as the reverse complement.
TTAAAAATTACTGAATTATTGAGACCATGACCGTGTTATCTTACATAATTATTTTATTACCTAAATCACACTCTTAAAGCAACCACTCAAATATTAAATTTTAAAATTAACTATATAAAAATTATCTTGTTATATGTATGATAGGTTTTCTACGTTAAAGAAACAGGTGTATTTATCATGGCTATAATAGTAAAAAGAAATCAAGTTTCTATAGTTACGAAGACACTAATGATGAAAAGAAATGAATTTTCTTTTTAGTTACTAAGACATTAGCTGCAAAAACGTACGTTTCCTACAGTTACTAAGCCAATGATAGCAAACAGAAACAGATTTTATATAGTTACCAAGACACTAACGACAACACTACTATAAGTAGATTTTCTCTAGATACCCAGACACTAATACTAAACACGTGTGTTTCCTATAGTTACCAAGACATAGTGAATATAAACATAATTTCTACAGTTACCAAGCACTGATGATTGAATTTCCTAAAGTAATCAAGAAATAATGGCTAAATGATGATTTTTTAGAGTTATGAAGACACTAATAGCAATTAGAAATAGAATTTGTATAGTTACCAAGATACTAGTAGTGAATAGAAATAATTTTCTATTGTTTCCAAAACATTATCAACAAATAATTGATATTTAGATTGATAAATCTAAAACAGATTTTTCAAAGTTAAGACACTAATGGCTAATAAAAATGCATTTTATATACTTACTGAAATGCTAGTGGTGATTAAAAGCAGATTTTCCATAATTACTAGTACAACAGTAGCAAAAGGAAAAATATTTTATCTAGTTACAAAGACATCAATGGGGAACAGAAACAAGTTTCCTATAGTTACCAAGACATAGTGAATAGAAACAGATTTTCAATAGTTACTGAGACACTACTGGGAAATAGAGGTAGATTTTCTATAGTTACTAAAACAATAATTGCAATTAGAAAAATGTTTTCTACAGTTAATAAGACAATAATGATTGAATAAACAGATTTCCTAAAGTAACCAAGAAATAATGGCAAATAGAAACACATTTTATATGATGTCTGATCAAAAAGTTCCAAGTCTTCTTCTGTTACAGGTGCCAGTACAGAGGCAGTGAGGTTCAATGAGGTGTATACAAAGTACAAACAGACCTTATAGTAGTGTTGTGAAAAATGTGTTCAAAGACAAATGTATCTCTTGCCCTTGTAGCAATAAAAATGGACAGAAAAAAAAGAAAAAAGAAATGTGTTTGCATCAAGTTTTGTGTGAATAATGGTAAAGGAGGAACAGAAATCCTTGAAATGTTAAGAACTGCCTTTGGTGATGACTACTTAAGTAAGACTGTCATTTATCAGTGGATAAAACACTTCCAATATGGCCAGGAATTGGACAAAGATAATCCACGTATGGGTGACCATCAACATTGTCCACTGATGAAACAGTCACTAAGGTGAAATACAGGTAACCAAGCCTTTTATAAATATGTTTTAATTTGCTTGAAGGAGAAAGTTAGAAAAAATTGCTGAGAGCTCTGGGAAAATGATCACTGGTTTCTTCATCATGATAACATGCTTTCATACACTGCTGTGTTTGTTCAAGAATTCTTGGCAAGAAAAAACATTCTAGTGATACCTGAACCCCTGTATTCTTCCAATCTTGCCACTGTGATTTTTTTTGTTCCCAAAAATCAAAATTAACTTGAAAGGAAAGATTTGATGACATTCCAATCATTCACAATAATGTGAAAGCAGAATGTAGTTGCATAACAGTTGAAGACTTCCAGCATTGCTTCTGAAAATGGCAGGAACGTTGAAACAAGCATGTATCAGCTGGGGGAGATTACTTTGAAGGGGATAGCATACAATACTGATGTATGTACATTATTCTTTGTGATAAAAAAGTTTTAGAACTTTTGGATCACAACTTGTATCGTTACCAAGATACTAATGTAAAAGAGAAACAGATTTTCAATAGTTACCAAGACAATAATGGTGAAAAAAACCAGATGTTTGAGTACACTATCTTGAAGTGGAATGATGCCTGTAAAGAGAGAGTAAATGTTTGTTAACAAAAGTAAAAGTTGCCAGCAAATTATTTGAAATCTCTGGTCAAACAATATAACTTAATACAACACACTATAATTCTATGGTACTTTTAAAGTTTTGTTGGTAATTGTGAAATTTTATCTTTATGTATTGCAGTAACACATTTGAAGTTGGAACATATTCTTCTTAAATATTTCCTTCTACATTTGCCATTAAGTATTCCAAGGAGATATAGTTGTCTTTCCAAAGCAAGGTGAAAGACCTGGGTCAGTGTAAGGTTACGTTTATTTAGTCTCAGTCATGCCATTTATGATTTTTTCCTGGGTTACCATTTGACTTTGAATCTTGTTTGCATATCATATCCTCCTCTTTGTGGTTAGTTTATCTGCATGTTCACTATTTTGCCAATCATTTTAATTCTTTACTTTTCACTGTATTTTTTCCCATATTAGAACATATTTCTGATGTATTTCTTTCATTTTGTGTCATTGCAGTCTGAAGTGCCTATAACTGATTTCTTATGAATTCCTCAATCTTTCCTTTTTTATTTCTGAGGTTGTGCATTCCATTCTCCTAATTTTATCTATAATTCTTACTCATAGTCCTAGAAATTTGCCAGTCTGTTCATCCTTTTGTTCCATCTATTTGTATTTCTTCTGAATAATCGGAGCAACTTGGATATCCATTACAGACTTGCTATGCCAGTCAAAGCTACACTAGAGATTCAGCAGCAGCAGCAGCGTTTCAGAGTGGCCCTGCCCAACCTTCAATTACAAACATACAGACTGGTATCAGAAAGTACAGAAATGTGGCAGGCAGACTCCAGGACTGGGTGAACAGCAATGGGTTTCAATTTAAAAACCTGCAGGATAAAGTTCAGATTAACCTTCCCATAATTTCAAGTATTGTGTAAAGTACTATTAAATGAATTATCAATTATAAACTGTACAATTCAATTTAACTTTAACTTCTTTAAATATATTACCAATTACAAATTGTACAACTAATTTCAGTTAAGATTAATAACACAGTCTTGTGATAGATATATAACATGATGGTGAAGCACAACGTGGAAACAGAATAAGGAAATTGGGCGAATAGCTGCTGAAGAGTGCATGTAATTAGTTGACTGTGTTTACCACTGTTTTTGAGCAAGTTCTAATTCAGACTTGCTCATAAATATGCATACATAATGTTCCAATTACAATTCTAATGTGTAATAAAGTACCTAATAATGGAAAATGCTTACACAGATTTCTGCACAGAGAAGCCTGAATTAAACTTACATAAGGTGCCACAGCCTCTAACATAGTCTTCTCGGGTCCTTTTCCAAACATGCTGGGGTGACAGGACCCTTCCAACCTTAAAGGAAATATATTCATTATGATATTTGGCTGGTGGTCTCCATGTCACTCTCAACCAATAGGTTCATGAAATAAATGCAGGAAAAATAAATCAGATAAAATGCAGTTTCTGGTTGTGTGTGTGTGTGTGTGTGTGTGTGTAATAAAAAAAAAGATAGATGGATTTATCAACATTTTTGTATGTGAATTGTATGTACACAATATATTCAGATGTAAATAACAGAAATGTGATAATTTAGTGGCTTGAAAACTATTTTACAGCTTCTGAAGAATATGTGAAAATCTAATTTCAAAAACAGTCAAGAAACAGCATGTCCTTGACTTCTATTTACTGAAACACTTAATCATAATACAATGGTATACACAATTACATTACCTTTACCACAGAACAGCTGTCACACAAAACTTTTTTTTAGTAAGGTTCATTTAATTTTTATGAAGGTTCTTTACATCACTAAATTACGTTTGTTGGTTTCTTTGAGAAGGCTCTGAATCAATAAACTGTTTAATAAAATGAAAAATGAGAAGGCTACCATGATCCTTGTAATGGCAATGTAATTGGTAAAATGAGGAGCACACTGTGATGCAACTTAATCAGTGGCAGTTATCAGTGATGTCGAGAAACCCACTTGTTGAGAATTTTATGTGCAAAAATGGCTCGTTTGGGTTCAGAAAATATTTTAATCATAATACAATGGTATACACAATTACATTACCTTTACCACAGAACAGTTGCCACACAAAACTTTTTTTTAGTATCTCATATGATCATTAAGAAACTAAGAAATTTAAACCAACGAATCATTAATAGAAGAAATGACATCAATTTTATTCAACAATGTAGAAAGGAACAACTAACCCCTAATTTTGTAAAGGTAAAACTTTCAAAAGATTTTAATAAATACACAAACATTATCCAAAATTTACAGAAAAAACTACTTAAAGCCATGTTGAACACAAAATACAAAGAACTACATGACTTACAAAAACAAAAAATGAACTTAGACTATCAACTAGCATGCTGCATTAAACCAGAGATTTACAGACTTATACAACGAAACTTAAAACAAATCAATATTAAGAACGACAGAGACAAAAAGATCTGCCACAACAAAAAACTTGAAAAACTAAGATGTAAACAACAGAAAAGACATCAACATGACAAACCGTTGACCAACCTCATAATTAACAGATCCGACCGACAATTAAACACAGACGAGATAAATCTACTTAACAAAGGACACAACTTCGCAATAGCACCAAGGTACATTCCAACCATAGAAATCAAAACATGTTTAGAAGACCTAGCCAGGAGACTTGTGATACTTTCTACAGAAAACAAAAACAACAAACAGAAAGAAGACAACTTAGATAATTTTATTGACATCCAACAGCCAAACTTCCCAGGTAAAATTACAAATTTATATTTTCCAGAAACACCTAAAAACAACATCTTAAACGATTTTTTCAAAGAATTTTCTTACAAAACCATCAACATAATTTCATAAAACAGAAAACTAAAAAACAACCTTACAAAAAGAGACACTAATTCCATTAGAAACCTAAAACAAGACAGAAACATAAAAATTCTAAAAGCAGATAAAGGTAACGCTATAGTAATAATGAACACGAATGAATACATACAAAAAATGAATAACATCCTATCAGACACGAACAAATTTAAACCAATACACACAAATCCAACAAAGACACACGAGACGCAACTGAACAAATTACTACTACAAATGAAAAAAGCCAACACAATTTCACAAACACTTTATTTCTACCTACGTAAAACCGACTCACGCACACAGCAAATATACGGCATCCCGAAACCTCACAAACCAGACTGTCCATTACGACCAATAATGTCAACATATGAATTGTTTAATTACAATCTTGGTAAATACATAGCATGGACATTCTCCAAATATGCAACATCAGCCAGCTCATTCATCATAGACTCTTTTAATTTCAAGTCTAATCTAAATCAACTTAATCATAAAGCCTTAATGGCCAGTTTCGATGTTATATCCCTCTTTACAGAAGTTCCAACAACAGAAGCCTGCAAGATAGCCTTAGAACTCTATAGCCGAGACCCTAACCCAATTATAGACATTCCCAGTAACCAGTTAGCAACCCTCATAGAATTCACCACAATAAAAACAAACTTCATGTTCAACAACCAAAACTATATACAAACAAATGGCCTAAGCATGGGCAACCCAGTATCACCAGTTCTAGCCAATATTTTTACGACACAAATTGAAACACAAGCAATTAATACAGCATTATATCCACCACTATACTGGTACAGATATGTAGATGACACGGTTGCGGGATTCAAATCTACAGAACACATACTTAATTTTTTCACTCACATTAACTCTATACATCCCAACATTAACTTCACATGTGAACAGGTAGAAAGCAATCAATATCATTTCTTAACCTCAAAATTATAAGAACCGACACACAATTTAAAACAGAAATCCCCCGAAAAATCACCCATACTGGACTATACATTCCTTGGGACTCAGCACATGAAACAAAAGAAAAACTCAACATTCTAAGAAACCAGATAAACACAGTCGTAAAACTATGCTCACCAGATAAAATTAACGATGAATTAGACAAAATAAAACAATACTTCATCAACATTAATAAGTTTCCTCCACAAATCGTAGAAAACATTATACGCAGACACCTAGACAGAAAGCAAAATCAACCAACAAAAGTAAATATATCTCACGAATTAAAAAATTACGAAACCATATACTGCTGTATACCATATATTCCTGACATCAGCAAACAAATAACCAACATTTGGCAAAAACTGGTAACAAAATACAACATTCCGGTTAATACTAAATTTATTCAAAAACCAGGCACAAAACTGAGGTTTATACTATGTAAGAACTACACTGACAAACACCACACCAACATTATTTATAAAATACAATGTGATAACTGCCACGACTTCTATATTGGAGAAACAAGTAGAAAAATGGAAACCAGATTCAAAGAACATAAAAAGTCACCTTCACACGTTTTCGAACACTGCAAGTCAAATGAACACAACATAACCATAGAAAACACTAAAATACTAAATAAAGAAACAAACATAAACAAACACAAAATTAAAGAAGCCTTACTTATACAAAAACTTAAACCCAATATAAAGGAACGCCATTATACCTCTATTAATATTTTATAGATAAAATTATATATTGAAACATCTAACCCCACCCTCTACATTGCGACACTCAGTTACACAACCCCTTCCAAACATGTGGTCAGCTTCCGGTCAGTTACCTCTTTCTTTGTGAACCTGATGATGACCAAAGAAGGTCGAAACGTTGTTCGCTCTTCTATTTAAAATATTTTCTCAACCGAAACGAGCCATTTGTGCATATAAAAAAGTGGCAGTTATATTAGTTAAGTATCTTTTAGGCCACAAAGGGGTTTGAAAGATAACCATAAGTGGTAAGAAACATCTGCTATTTTCCATCTAATTTGTGGCCATTTGGTAGTGATTTTAACAAAAACAAACAAACTTAAGTACTTTGAATTGGTAATTTGAATGAAATTAGATAATTCTCATGTAACATATTGTCTAAAGCTGTCAAGAAAGGTGGAATACAAACAAAAATCCTGTGATCCTATTATGTTGATGTTTATAAGCAAAGGGTGAAAAACATATAATTTGTAATAGCACAATAAACAGAAAATATCATTCTCTGTGACATTCTAGCCAGCCTTATGCCAAGCAAATAATCAAATCATTATAAATTAATATAGTAGTCTAAGAAAAATATTTCCATTGTTATACAATTATATATATACATAAATGCACTAAAAATATTAACAAAAAACATATTGTTTAAATTTCAGGATCCTTTCTTTGTTTTGCAACTGCTATATTGTTGGTTAGTTAAACAATAAAGTACAAGCATGAACATACCAACCAAGAACAATCATACAGCTCATTAACTAAACATAAACAGGCCTGTAAATTTAAACTTCATAAAAGTTGTTTTGGTTTCAACAATTCAGCTATTCAGACTTAAAAACAGTAGTTGTTTTCTCTATTAAGTAGAGATTTGTTTACAAATCAGGGAAGAAAAAACTTACTTTGATCACATTATTATAACATTTACTACAATGAACATTTTTCATTATTTGTTAACTAAAACACAAACAAACTGAAGATAAGGGAAGAACACTGATGTCAAAAGAATATGCATGCTCAATCATCTTGATTTTTCTTTAAATCTACATTTTTCATGTCGTGATTATTGTTTGTCTTGCATCTGGAGCAATTTGTTTCATTTACCAGCAGTAATCATCCTGCTGATGTTTCATATTCCCCGATACCTTCTCTCTCTCTCCATTTTCCTGGTATGCTGATAAAACCTTTCCATATGTTTAAGGTTGAAAACAATTTGTCATCACTTCTACTGGCATCAGGATCAGAATCAGATGGTATGAAGAATATTTGGTGGAATAAGTACAGGAACATCAGATCCATGAGCAGCAGGTCTTATGGCAGATTGCAGGTTTGGATAAGAAATTTCCTTTTCATTTCTAATGTTACAGCATTACATATTACATGAGCAGAAATAGCTGTGATCTTTGTAGTTTCCAGGTTCACAACACTGTTGGAACTCTGAAAAGTAGACTTTTATTACCTTTAGTCTTTTTTACACAAATAGTGCAAACTTTGTGTGGAGCTCATGATTTATCTTGGTCCCCAAGTTTAATTATATACGCTTTTTTGACAGATTCTGCAATGTGTTGGCTAAGTTATTTTACAAGAAATTTACCACAAATAACAGAGTATGTTTACTTCATCAATACAACCTCTTACTGCCATAATAACAAATTACAATGAAAAGAAAAAAAAAATGTCAAAGTGCATGCAAAAACAAATATTATTCACAAATGACACATCATGTGACTTGTTACCCATTTATATGCTAGTGTATTTCTCATTGGTTCTAGAAGAATTGATATGACTCTCCTATTGAGACTCATCTAAAGAAATCCATTGCCAAATAGTTATCAACATTTTAGGCATAACAAAATGTGACCTGATTTTAACAAGTGATTCTTTCATGCGATGTTTTGTGATAAATTTGTATGTTACAAAAAAAATCATTTATCACTTTTGGATTCATTGTACAGGATTCACTATAGAACATGTGAACATTTCATGACAATAAAAACCATCATACACCTGCGTTATTGACAGTTACATTACTGGTCAACTAAATAATACACAACAAAATATGAGAATATCTAAAAAGCAGTGCACTAAAGTGAATACAGAAAATATAATTATCTACAAAAACATACTTGCTTAAGGCTTTAGCCAAGATGATGATAGCAGTTTCTGGAGGTGGAAAAGAAGAATGCCCTGGAGTGCCATTCACTGTAAGCTTTACATTTAAAGATCCCTTTTCTGTTATTCCAACCCTACATAATCACATGATTAAAAACAAAACTGACATGCATTATGTAAGTATCTAACTATAACCTTAGTCAATACTGAACACAACAAATGCAGTAACATTTAGGACACACTGAAATAATGTTTCCAGCAGCAGGTTAGTTGTAATTACTTAGTGCAATATATTTTGGCTGCAGACATCAAATAGGATAGTTTATATTATTTGAGGATTTATTTATAGTACCTATTTTGGAAGAGAATACAGAGTCATTTGAAAAAGTTTAAAAGAGAGCTGCTAGGACAATATCAGGAATGGGTGAATTATCAGATGAAGATAAATAGAAATCTCTTACATTGTTATCATCTCAAAAAAAAAAAAAGAAAGTATGTAGGTATACTGGAACATTTCAAAATTATTAGTGAAAATGATAACAAATGTATTTCATGTTGAGTTCAAATGGCAGCATAAAAAATTATAAATTCAATTTTCAAAAGTTGGAGGCAATTTATTTCTCCAATAAGGTAGTAAATTTATAGATCAAATTGCCAATTACATTTGTTGAAATTTAATGTTATAGGAGTTTAACAAGAGTTAGTAAATATTTGTGAATCAAGGCTGCATTTAGCGATTAGCTTTCTCTTTGTTGAGGAAGATTAAGAGTCAGAATATTCACGATAAATTAAACAGTTCCTAAATACTCCATAATTTATATCTAAGATTGCTTTTCTTTATCCCATCACCTCTAACAGTGGAATCACTAAGTTTATACTTGTATATAATATTATTTAGTACTCAATTAACATTAAGAAATTACTAACACTTTAACATTTTCACTTAGCAATCATAAGTACACTAAAAACTGTTATATTATATTTCAATCTATAATTTGATTCAGTAGTAAAAAAGTATTTACATTGCAACTGGAACATGGACTCCTAAAATGGCTCCACTAATTACCATCATACCTTCATCAAGAACATACTCCAGTTGAACACCACGTTTTTGCAGGACTTTTGAAATGTGTGCTGCTCCATTCACACCAGTGACCTACAGATGAGTCACAATATATGAAACTGAAAAGTACAGTTACAGGTATTTCTGCCCCAATCATTTTCAATACATAAACATAGATACAGATAACAATATTCATCCATTCCAAATACCACTTAATATGGTCGATTGACTTGTTTAGAAAAAGCATTGTTCTGAACAAAGCTCATGTTGCACACCTGTCAGTAACTGGATTACATTGCCAAACTACAAATCAACATGTGGTAGTGGTGCAATGACTTCAAACTGTAGAAGTGATGTAGCTCGCATGGATATTCTTTATATTTATTCAATTATATTTTTAATAAAGTACAGTAAAATGCATGAAAAATTTTTGCGATAAATTCAATACAAGATGGCCAAGAAAACAAAATATTCATTTTTCCTTGCTTTTTTCAATGAAATGTTATTTATATGCTTTCTGAAAACAAGAAGAATCAAAGTTATTAACACTTTGTACATCTAGGTTTAACATTCAACATGTGTTTTTTATTCACAGTTCATCAATTTTATTAAACTCTTTTAGTGTACAAATTTTCTACCTTTGTGAACATACTAATAATACAAATGCGATAAAATATGAAACTTAAATTTAAGTAAAACATTTTGAATAATTAATATACATCTTTCTACTTAGTTCAGTATTACCCTACTGCTGCAGCTAGAAAAGTTTGATTTGTGTAAACCTTATACATGAACATACACACAGTTACATTTAGAGTTGTATTCAATAACTTTTATCTTACAAGACTATTTTCTGCCCATTTTTCATGCTCAGAAATAAATAAATTGTAATTTCAGATCTTTAACTCAGAAGATAAATGCAAAATACCTTCATTAGCAAAGGCTGGTTGCTCATCCCTTTTACAAAAGTAATGCAGAGGCATTCAAACAGAGGTATAAATTAAATAACAATGTATCCTATACAAAGACCCCTACATTGTTTGCTTTGTGTACACACACGTGTATTTTTCTTATAGTAAAGCCATATCAGTCTGTCTGCTGCATCCACAGAGCAGAATCAAATCCCTGATTTTAGCACTGCAAATCCCAACAGGTGACTTGTTTGCTTTGCATACTATTATATTATCCAAATAGTCCATCACAATACATTAATACAATCTTATACTTTTTTGTACTTCTACACTCCACATACAGTGTACAGAGTTTATAACAACATTGATGTGTATACTTTGAAATTATTACTCTTTAAATACAAAACCTAGCTGCAAGTCACTGAAGAAGTAACAACATGACACACCTCTTCATCGTGGCCAAATGCAATATAGAAAGATCTTTTAGGTTGATATCCTTTTTCTATAAGAAATTCCAAAGCTTCCAAAATTCCCTGTAAGAAAAGTTTCATACTTTTATAAATACAAGTACTGTTCTAAAACAAACATGAATGATGAAATTGAATAGTTTGAAAAAACAAAACAAAAAGTTAATTATTCTTATTTAAAAAAAAAAAAAGTCTTCCTTTATAACACCTTAAGAAACTGCAAAAAATTATAATTATTTTAGAAAATTCTCCCTTATTGGACAAGAAGAAAAACTAGTTTATAAAACATATCCTTAATCACACAAGAAAATTCTTGTGCTTTATCAGCTTTGGAACTGACTGCAGCAACTTCTTAGCATCAATTTCTTTAACATATATTCAAATAATTCATTTTAATGTCTGTGAAAATAGTAATACTGTTTAGATGTAAAATAACACAATAACGTAATGTTTAGGGACAACAAAGTGCCTGTTGATCCTTCTTGGCTGTCTCATCCTCCAAGTCAAATAAACTATTAAATACATAAATTATAAAAAATTTAAAGTCAACCCTTATCATTCATACATACCAATCTTTCTTTTAAACTCTCTCAAATTTACCGTCTTTACAACATTTGAATGCAACCCATTCCATAGACTAAGCACCCTACTTGAAAAATAAAACTATCTTAGTCTAAGGTAGCTTTTTAATTTGTCTAAATCTGTATTTGGGTCAACTAGTTTTATAAATACCATTATTAGTAAGAAAAATGTTGATGCATCAAAATAATCAATTCCTTTCACAATCTTAAATACTTTAATCAAATTCTAACTCTTCTTTTTTCATAAGAAAAATTTTAAGGATTTTAATATCTCCTCATATGACAACCCCTCCATCACAGGTACTGAATGGTAGAAACCCTTCTCTAAGCCCTTTCCAACAATTCAGTCTTTCCTAAAGTAAGAAGCACAAAACTGAAGACAATACTATAAATGTGGCCTAACTTGTATTCAATATTTCTGTAGATACAACCTAAAATCCTAGTTGCTCTACCACTACCAATATCACACTGCTTGAATGACTTAAGACACTGATCAACCATTACACCAAGATCCTTTTCTATTATAATACTGTTAGAGTTATTGCCATCCAGATTACACTTATAATTTGAATTATGATAACCCACAAGCATAATCTTCCATTTATTATAATTAAAACTCATTCAACATTTATTTGCCCAATTCAATAAATTATCTAAATCCTTTTGTAAAACAGCAGTATCCTCTTTATAAAACTCATTCAACATTTATTTGCCCAATTCAATAAATTATCTAAATCCTTTTGTAAAACAGCAGTATCCTCTTTACAGTCACCAACACCCAAGTCCTTGATATCATCTGTAAATTTAAGTCATTTATTAACCAATTATTCACCTATATCATTAATTTAAAATTAAAAGAGCAATGGTCCTAAGAATGAGCTTGGAGGTACCAAATATGCAACATTAATCCAGTTTGAATGAACTCTGTTTATAACAACCCTTTGCTTTCTTCCACCAAACCACTCTGCTCTTCAATTAGTTAACTTAACCCCAACAGATTAATTTCTTTAAAAGCCTTTTATGTGGCACTTTGTCAAATACTTTCTGAAAATCCAGATACATCAAATCTACACCCTTATCTTCATTTACATAAGTTGTAACATTTTCAAAGAATGTCAAGAGATTCATAAGGCAAGATTTTCTCTTAATGAAGCCATGTTAACAATCTGATAAAATTCTAAACTTTCTTAACAAACTTTGCAAAGTATCTTTTATCAGAATTTCTAAAACTTTTCCCACAACTGATCTATGACTAATATATTTATAATTACTAGGACAGCTTCTGTTATGCCCTTTGAAGACAGGAGTAACATCAGTTAATTTGCAACCTGTTGGTACATAGCCACTATTCAAATCCTTACAAAAAAAAATGTGACAAGTGGCTCACATACCCAATCCTTGACCTGCATTAAAAACCTTTGTAAAAATATTATCTGGCCCAGGAGCCTTACTGTTCTTTAAACTCTCCAATTTTATTTTAACACACTCAGAATTTATGCAATTGTCTTATTCAACTTTGTTTCCATCCATCAATTGTTTAAGAAGTAAAAACTGAAGAAAAAGCAGGATTTAATAACCCAGTATTTTCATACTCATCAGATACAAGCCTTCCTTTACCATCCCTCAATGGTCCTATCCCCATCTTAACATTTTGTTTATCCCTAATGTACTTAAAAATCCCTACTGTTAATTTTTAAGTTTTTCAGTCAAACTTTTTTAAATACGTCTTCTAGAATGTCCTAATTTTCTGTTTGATTAACTTTCTTGATCTTCTGTAATATCACTCAGTTTACTTGCTTAATTTTTCTGATGCTTTTCTTTAATTGTATTGCTCATACCCTTTGCATGCCAACCTGATTTTGTTATTTGCACACTACCCTTTTCTTTCTGTAAGGAATATATTTATTTTGAATGTAGAAAAATCTTCTACATTTGCTCAGTGTTTCCAAATAATGCAACTGCCCAATTCACAACAGATAATTCTTGTTGCATCCCTTCAAAATTTGATTTTTGGAAATTTGGAATCAAAATATCATTATTCCTGATTTCCATATGCAGCAAAAATATTGCACCTAATACAGTGATGATCACTTGTACCTAGGTGTTACCCAGTTTCCATCTTTAACTGTTTCTCTATTAGAAGTTAATAAATCTGAAACAGCATTATTTCTAATAGGTTCATTAACCAATTGAAGAAATCCATCTTGAACAGTTTCCATAAACTTTCTCCTTCATGGTTTGATTCTAGCATTTACAAATCATTATGTCTGAAATAATAATAAAACATTACTCATAACTATGACTTCATTAAAAACAAAATCTTAATCTCACTATAAAGTTTTTCACTAATTTCATTAATTTCATCTGGTGGTCTCTAACAAATTCCTACCAAAAGCTTTATCCCTTGATATCTACTAAAAGAAACCCAAATGGGTTCAATCTCCTTGCTATTATCCTTAACATTTCCAATTTCAACAGGATGTAACTCTCACTTTTTATATAAAGCCATTCCTACACCTTCCTTTAATACTCTGTTCCTATTAAATAACACATAACCTGTATTTCGAAGAAACTTCTATCATCAAAATCATCTACATTTAACCATGTTTCAGTTACTCCCATTACATCAAAATTCTTCATTCTTACTAATTCTCTAAACTTGTCTATTTTATTTCTTATAAGTGACAGTTAAGCTTATTCTAATAACTGATTTCATATGCTAAAACATTTCAGTGTGTTTTATTCAGTTTATCTTTCCCCTCACGAAAATCTAGTTCTAGTTTAAACATTCCATTACAGCAAAGTTAATAATCCTTGCAAATATGCCAAACCCTTTCATACTTAATCCAAAATGTTTCCTCCTCCCACCAAAAGATCCCACAATTCCAACCAGCTAACCTGCTAATCCTTGCATGCAATTCATTTATATTTATCTAAAGTTGTGTATATTATATACAGATTTACATAAACAAACCTGCAAATCAGTTGTATTTAGAACAAACACCAAGGAAACAAAAGTTCCAACAAGTCCTTCCTAAATATGGAGCTGTACTGTTAAAAACATTATAATGTATCCACAATGCAGATTGATTTCTTAACAGGTACAATGACACACCCATTGAAAAAAGAAACAAAAAACATGGTCAACTATTTCACAGCCTTATAACATTTATTTCACTTGAAATGAAGTTCAGTATTTCACAGCTTAATGCAATTTAATTCACCTAATCAGGCTAAGTATTTCATACATAAAAGCTAGCAGACAAAGCTCTTCCTAATGAGGCATTATAGTTATATTAGTAACTTGGTATAATGTAATTCAACTATACATTATGCCTGCAAGATTCTCCCTGAAAAAAATTAAATCAGTAGCATTAAAACAAACTATACCCTGTTTCTCCGATAATAAGACCTACCCATAAAATAAGACCTAGTGTGATTTTTGGGAATAGTTTTAATATAAGCCCTACCCTTAAAATTAGCTCTAGTTAAGAGTGGCAGGAAGAAGAAAGAAATAAAAAAAATTAATTTATTAATTAGTTTAATAGTTAGTTAATTAGTTTAAGAATTAATCAGTTAGTTTAATAGTTTAATAATAGTTTATTTTAAATGGTTAGTTTAATAGTTTTTTATAATTTTTACTTTGTAACTTCATTTTTTTAATATATCAAAATAAGACATCCCCCGAAAATAGGCCTTAGTGTCATATTTTGGAGTGAAAATTTATATAAGCTCTGTCTTATTTTCGTAGAAATACGGTAGTACTTACTAAGTATATTAACAGTATTCCCAATTTGTTTCAAATGTGAATTGGGCAAGTGTGGTTAGTCTGTTGTATAACAAATATCGTTGAAAATATCATCATAGGTTTAAAAAAAAAAAAAAAAAAAAGGAAGGCTATTAACAACATGACTTATCTTTGGAATTCAAGCTAGCTTATAGTCTCTTCAGAAGTTATTTCCCCAACAAATACACTAATGAAAATACAAGTAAAAACAATATCATCACCATCTGACATTCTTACCATTACAATATGTTTAGCATCTGTTGTACCTCTGCCATATACATAGGTTTTATTGACCACCCTACCATCAAATGGAGGTACTTCCCAGAGACTGGAATCTACAGGAACCACATCCAAATGTCCAGCTAGCAAATATGGTTTCAGTGAAGAATTGGTTCCACTGACAGTGTACAACAAACTCAGCTCATTGATAACTTCTCTGTTAACATAAGGAGTAGAGTGGATCAGAGGAAAACCTAAAGAAAAATATTTTTTTACTTCCATCAGTTCAAACTTAGGTAATATAAATAGTTTTAATATTTATTCAACCATAAGGTTAGCATTTTGAAGCTTGAGTAAAAAGGCTAATCCAGCTAGTGAACTATGAACTTTAAAGGATCGTATGTGTGTCTTTATGTATAGAAACTCAAATGGACAAACTTGCGATCATTACACACACAAAAAGAAACCACAATGGTCACTGGCATAACTAGAAAATATTTGTTACTCAGTCATAAATATAAGCACCTCTAAGTTAGAAAAATGTCTACTTTTTTAATAGCAATAAACAATGTCCTATGTACTTTAATTTATTTAGTACATACTATATAGAAGTGTATTACACCTCTCAAATTATTAAATTTTAAACAAATTTCAAGAGATTTACACAAACTAAATGACAACCTCAATGAGATGTCTAAGGTCATAGGTCATGATCAGCATAGTTTAAACCAGTTATCTAATTCAGAGAGAGACAAAGCCCTTACAGAAGTTATTGCTGTTGTAATTCAGAAGTTTAAGAAGGAAATTAATCATTTTCTTAAAAATAAAGGGGGTTAAATTATTATTTATTTAACTGGTAGATGTGTAAAGAACAAATGATTTCTTGTCATCTGTATGTTAAGTTAAAATCGAATTTTAACTATTTCAAATTCAACATACTTCATTAAATAAACTATTCAATCGGATGCACCTCTCAGAGATTCTTTTATGGAAATCCAGACATAAGCTTCTAATAATTATATTTTTCATTTAATATTTAATTCTCCATTTCCAACCATATCACTCCCCCCATTAAAGCAGTTTATCCAACCAACCAATAATTTCAAACCTCCAACTTTGACTGCATGGAAAACAAACAAGTCCTTAGCTCTTTTAAGATCATAAGAATATCAAAATATAAAGAACCTGAAAAGTTTCACTTCTTTCTGTAAAAGATAATATATTATTTTGTTTTATTGCAAATACTGAGTAGTTACTTAAGTAACTTGCTTTCAAAATATTGTGAAGTTTCTTCAGATGATGCAAAAGCTTTTACATATTCTATATATAAAGTTCTGTATTTCATCTTCCTCACAACATCATTTTTTTATTTTTTGTATGATGTAGAATTTATGTACTTGGTGAATGACTTTGCATAAAAACTAAACAGTATTCTTTAAATATAGGTGTATAAATTTGTGGTTATTAAAATATTCATCAATGTATTTTGAAAAGCTAAATTATAAAACTTGAGTTATAAATCTTTTAGATCCTGAAAACTTGTTAAACAATTATTTTATTACTTTAAAAGACTGTAGTTTTAGATGTGATGTCACCTTCAGTACTAAACAATTATAGTACATGTGTCTGGTATCAAATAGTGTAATATTATAGTTTATAAATTTTCATGAAAGTTAACACTAACTGGTTTAAAACTAAAACAAGTGTACTCATTTCATAAAAATATTAAATTCAGAATTGTTAATCAGTATATGATACACTATATACTGTAGTACTACTAGTGGCTCCCAAATTCTTTTTACTGACGACACCCATGCTACCACATGGTCTAGTTGTTTGTTAAAAGTTTTTATGTTCTTATTCTTTATTCGGTGAAACAGTAGCAACATACCTAGGAATTTCCTGTGACATATTACTGTGTCGCGATAGTTTGGAAACCGCTGCACTAGAGTTCAGAAGACTTACTTTTCCTTATAAATTCTCCAAATTTCTTCAATTCTTCCCTTTCATACTGTCGCGCAGACCAAGAAATAGTTCTAAATCGAATTGTTTTTGCTAATTTTAATGAAAGTCCTCTTGTCTCACTGATAAAATCAGCATCCATACTTGTACATTTTGAAGGAGTATGCGGTTTTTCAATTAAAACAGCTCTTAAAATAATGGTTCCTAGTGCTATTAAAAATATTAACACTAATGTTAATCCAACAGGTCGTGCACGGAGATGCATTTTAAAATTTGCACTTACACTATTGCTTTCAGAACTATACTAAAGTATCCTTTTTTCGATATAAGCAGGTGGGTCCCACTAAGTTATTAACATTCCTGAAAAAGATTTTTACACAGCTACGATCGCACATGACAAAACATGCGCCCCTCTGGTATCAAATGAAGAAAATATTTTTTAATTGAAGCAACAACTTTGAAAAGACAGAGAAATAGGTAAGGTAAGAGTAAATAGGTAAGGAGAATAAACACGTGAAATGCACATTAATCAAAATGAATTGAAACTTATTGTTGTATTTAGGGCTTCTCCTCAGTACAAAAAAGTGATACAATAGTTTTAAAAACCATGTATGTGCCGGTTATTTTTCCACTTTTTTATTTTATTCTTGAGTTCCCTCAGGTTTTTTAATAACAGAAAAATTTGAGATCCTGTGGCATAGACCATTATTAAGTCATTGGTGTTGCCCTTTTTTTTTTTTCTAGCCCAAAGCTTCACAGTGGGCTGTCTTCGCTCTATCCGTCACGGGAAATCGAATCCTAGATTTAAGCGTCGTAAATATCTAAACTTTCCATTGATCCACTGGATAGTAACATTCAATGATAAGTAAGTTCAATAATATTGTTATACTTATCTATAATAATAAAAGGCTGTGTTTGTGTGACCGCTATAACTCCAAGAAGAAAGCATATAGAAACCTGAAATTTTGCAAGCATACTAAGTCAATCCTAAAAGTATGCAGCTGGGTATTGTTACTTCTTCGCATGTGTGCGTGTCTGTTTGTGATTTATATTCATAATATAAGAAACCTCATTTATCTTGGAGAAATAATAATAAGCAGATGCACCACTCTCAAGGTCCATTTAGTAGGGATGCAAAATTTCAGGTTTCTAGGTTCTTTTCTTTCAGGCTATGGTGGTCACATGCTTATAAACATACTCTTATTGATATATAATAAACTAGAGAAAGAACCTGGTTTAGCTCGGAGTATTATGTTGATGTATTCTACTTGACTATGTCAGTGTGTGCATTCTGAACCAATTTTAACACAGATGTATAACCTACACACTCTTAATGCTAAGCGACTTGACATAAAAGTCATTGTTAGAATGCAAAATCGCACTGACTTTTCTGTATATTACAAGTTGTTGTACAAGGAACTACTTGTTTTCTATTTGGTTTTTCACTTGCTTACACATACGCGCACCCAAACGTGGATAAGTAATAATATCCAGATGCATACTCTCATAGTGCACTTAGTACGAGTGTAAAATTTTAGGCTTCTAGGTTCTTTCCTCTTGGAGCTATGGCAGTCACCCAGACACGATGTTTTATTATTATAAATGTCGAATTATATAATTACTATTTGAGGGATCGATGGAAAATGCATTAACTAAGAAATCAGCCATAAAATTTTACTAATAATTTACAAATTGGGGTAGTTTATGTTATGGTGTCGCATTATTAATCCATCATTTATCATTTTCCCTACACCTCCCCTGTTCTGAGAATAAAAACTCCATTTAATGACTGAATCTTGTTCCGCAAGATGTGAGGGGAAAAAAAAATTTGGATAGAAGATAACAAAAAATAATTTGATATTTTTATTTAGACATGTCAATTTCATCTTTGTTATTTTTATCCAAATTATGGTTCTATATTGTTCTCTATTTCTCAGATCTGAATCAACTATTTTAATTCAAGATTTTTCTCTCCATTTCCGTATTTTAACTTCATGAGCCAAATGAGTATTTGCCTATCTTTCGCTCTTTCTTCGATTTTACCCATTAAAATTTCTGTCAATCCTCACCTAGATTTAAAAGTACTCATCATTTGTTACCTGTGTATTTCCACAGTTGTCTTTTTCTGTTTCAATGTTCCAATCCATACATCTTCCCTAATCTTCACTGTGTAGCTGGTCGTCAATATTCGTTTATAACGAGCAAATCCAATTATAGTTTCGTTTCAGCCAACAAATTCTAGGTTTAAACTCTATATAGAACAAGATATAGTATACACAAAATTTAGTTCTTTAATATTTGTTTGACATTTCTTCTGAGAAATTCTTTGAGAAGAATGTTGTTTTTGTTACTCCGAAAATTTGTTTTATCTCTTTCTCACAATTTCATAACTACTGATATTCCTTCCTAAATACGTAAACTCCTGTACAAGTTCCATTAATTAGCTCTGTTTAAATGCATATCCTAGAAACTTTCTTAGATCATAAAATTCCACTGTTTTAATTTGTTAAAATTTTTTCTCAATCCATAGTCTCAGTTTACTCACACACACACAAACTGTCAAGCAGCCAATGAATTTCTTCAGTTTTATCCAGAATTGTTGTATTAACAGCTTACATAGTATTTCAGATTCTATTTTCATTATCCTCAATCTTTTCTCCACCAGCAAATATACCTTTCATCAACTACTCTGTATACAAGTATAATATCGCTGCCAGCACACATCTTCGTCAGAAGTAGAGCTGAAAAGTGAGCGGTGTTTTATTCGTTACGTCATTTTTCTTAGAAAACTAAACTACCTACTTCATCCCTATTAAATATATTCTGCAAAAGGTATCCAACAGTTTTGGAAAACGTTTGAGAAACCGCTTAACATAGAGACGCAAGGTTTGTTACATGTGCAAGAATGCTGTTTAAAGTAATTATTATTTTTACAACATAAAATCACCAAAGCTATACAAATGTATGAATATAGAATTGGATTCTTCAAGGCTGTTCTCGTATACTTAACCTTAAAAAAGTAAATATTTAAACTTGCCCTCTGTCTGTTCTTAAAAAGTAATCAATTCCTTTCTTAAGGTGTCGGTCTCCACCACTGCCAATGAAAACTTTTGCCATAAGCCAACCACCCTTTAAGAAAAACCCAAACTGTATTAACTGGAACTCAATTTTTTTTTCAAAATCTCATACTTTCATTCTGTTTTCATTCAAATCCAACACACAGAAATCAGAGGCTATTATTTTATCAATATCTCAAATAATTTTGTATACTTCATTATCATTTTTGACTTTTCTTAATGGCAGCAAATGTTTTTAAAGAAATACATGTATGAAGTAACCCTTTTATCTCCAGAATACACCTATTCTGAATACTTTCCCCACAGAGTAGTGTAGGAAGAAGTTGCAAAGAAGTTGTGCTTGGCTAGACATGTCAATTTTATAACGAGAGATTGTAAGTACAAGGAACTGCTTTTAGCAGCTTACGTGCTACCAAAGGCAGCTCAATCTAGGGTTGTTTTGAAACATAATTTCCCAAAAAATAACATAAATTACAACTGCAATAAAAGTAAAATATTTAAAAGTGAGGTACTTTATGTAACTTGTAACTTCTGTTTAATTATACAGTACAGACTGTACTTATTAACAATAAATTCCAATCTAAACACTATGATGTACAAATATTTATTAAGACTTGAACATAGTTATTTCACTTTTGTCTTCATTTTACCTATTCCTAAATATATCAAATACTTCAATGTTTTCCAGTAAGTTACATTGTTTTAAAGCCCCAGTTTATTACTTTTCCTTTTACTAAAATAATTACTTTTTGCTGGTTATTAAAATTATTACATACATATGCCCAAGTAATAAGCAATATAAACTTAGGTAGGTACACAGGTACAACTAGTCTGTAATAAACCTTATGAAAAAAATATGTAACTGGCCTTCTTTCCACCAAATAATTTAAAACAATGAGCCCAAAGAAAGGAAAACATTACAGCTTACAAATACAGTAAAAAATTTCGACATATTACAATTTATATTAATTTAAAACATTTTGGACTGTGAATATAATTTATACACACTAAGGTTACATTTACTATTCGAAGTGTAAAACTGTTCACATTGGTAGTAATACAGTAACAGTAAAATAATTTAGTACATTATGTCAAACCTTTGTTGTTTTTATCTCTGGAAATATCTATATCATGCATTGAAATGATCAATTTTTCTCGTGCCATTACACTTGTCTCTGAGAACAACACATCTGTATTAATTAGATAGGCCTTGCATGGCCCAGCGCGTTAAGGCGTGCACTCGTAATCCGAGGGTTGCGGGTTCGCGCCCGCGTCGCGCTAAACATGCTCGCCCTCCCAGCCGTGGGGGTGTATAATGTGACGGTCAATCCCACTATTCGTTGGTAAAAGAGTAGCCCAAGAGTTGGCGGTGGGTGGTGATGACTAGCTGCCTTCCCTCTAGTCTTACACTGCTAAATTAGGGACGGCTAGCACAGATAGCCCTCGAGTAGCTTTGTGCGAAATTCCAAAAAAAACAAAACAAAACATACAACGTCTAAATGTCTGTCATATTCAAATTTTTTATATTTAGCATAAACACCTAAATTAAACGTTCTTAAACAGACTGCTTATTGACCGTAGAAAGATATAATTATTGAAAATATTTGATATAATTTGTTTTAAATTTTGCGCAAAGCTATACAAGGGCTGTCTACGCTAGCCGTCCTTAATTTAGAAGTGTAAGACCAGAGAGAAGGCAGCTAGTCATCATCACCCACCACTAACTCTTGGGCTGCCCTTTTATCAACGAATAGAAAATAAAACATTAAAGTCAGCTTATGTGGGTAGGGAACAAAACTTTAACAGAAATATATAACGTTTCAACAAGCTGATGTCATGTACCTGATGATAATAGTGGGAAAATGTATTTACAGAATGTAAAATTACGACTTGCAAGTTGGTTTTTCTACAAAGGAAGATAATGCTTGTTGGATCTAGGCTCTCTTGCGACAGAATATTAATGGCACAGTTAAAAAGAGATGAACTATTAAAGTTTTGATTTCAGAAAACTATGTAGAGACTACTCAAAACTTGCAAGACAGTTCTTTAATCCTTTCGTTTAGTTTATTTACAGATTAACTATATTGCAACTTATGTGCCAAAGAATGATTGCACCAGTGGGTCGAAACTTCGTACCTGTTCTAAAAAATATTACTCACTGTACAAGCCGTATCTTGTAATATGATACAAAACAGTTCTTTTCCAGAAGTTAAAATCTACATCACTTGCAACCCTCGAGCTCAGACACAATATCATGGTAAATGCTTGAACTTCTAAAAAACAGCTCCATGAAGAATATTCACAACTGTAATAAACAGAAAAAACACTAAGATCGTTTATAACGGCTGTTAGGCACTGATGTTTAAAGAATGGAGGCCGTATTGTTTCACTGTAGAAACTGACGAGTGTTGGAGATGAATTTTAATGCAGGAGAAGTAAAAGATTATGTGGTATAATACAAGAAAAATAAAACACATTGTACACTCCACTACAGTTTTAAATTGTACTATTTATTTGACTGATCACAGATAGTTTGACCAGTGATGGATTAAAAGTTCTGTAAGGCTAGGGATTAATATTTTTTCGTGAACCATCCACCCCATGCAGTTTTACATAGACTAAAATTATTAATGGGCCCTGGGACTGAGCTCCCTTTTGGCCCCTACCTAAATACGGCACTAGCTTTGACAACTAGGGCATACATGCTTTAACATATGAGGACAAAACACACACTCGTCTTCTTAGGAAATAAATATCGTAACATTGGAGGATGAATGTCCCTACACGGTAGGGATTTCTGTTCATACAAAAATAGAATATTGTAGTTTTTCTACTCATATGTTATGGAAGTAGTTGTCTTAGGAGTAGGAAAGGTAATAAATCCACCTTCTTATAAACTGGTAAGATGTGGAGTTCTGATGAGCTGGCAAGTAGCGAGGCTTTTATTAACACGAGTAATAGCTGAGAATTTATTTGCTATCTATTTGGTATGTTATAACGTACGCTATTCTCATTTGGTAAGGTTGAACACTTTTTTTGAGAAGCTAATAAAGTTGAGAGTTATTAAGAATAGAAATAATGTCGAACAACTTATAGGTGAAATCAGAGAAAGATATCTATAATTATTAAATTCATTGCCAACAAAGCGTTCGCTCAGTACCAAAGCTTATCAGGCCGGCTGGGATACAATAGACGGACTAGTGGTTTTGGTATTATTCATATTTTCAGTCATGGTGTGACTCACATTAGTTAATTCAATTGATATGATTATCAATTTTATTTAATTGACTGACAAATCAGATTTTTAAGCTATATATTAAAAGCATAATATTATTACTTGTAATTGGTTTGGTTTGAACTTTGTGCAAAGTTACCTAATGGCTATTCTGAGCCAGCCGTCACTATTTTAGCAGTGGCAGACTAAAGCAATGTATCTCAGCCGGATTTGTCAGATGACCCAGGTGTCTGGAATTTGGTCGTCACGACCTCATTACCTCTGCAAGGGTAAGACTTGATGTATCTTGGCGCAATTCGTCATAATCCATGAAAAAGGTGAAATGTGTACCTCTGACACACCTGGAAGATTCAAAACAGAGTTAAATATGTGCAAACATCTCGTGTTCGTCCTGGAAATCTGCTCACAACCCACCATTTGAAAAACACTTATCTGAGAGCAATCATAATAGTCTAACAATATTTTAAATATATATGCAAAAACGGTTCGTTTGGGTTGGGAAAATATTTTACATAGAAGAGCGAACAACGTTTCGACCTTCTTTGGTCATCGTCAGGTTCACAAATAAAGAGGTAACTGACCGGAAGCTGACCACATGTTTGGAAGGGGTAGTGTAACTGTGTCGGAATGTAGAGGGAGGGGTTAGATGTTTGAATATATAATTTATTTATTTTTTTATATTAATATAGGTATAAAGGCGCTCATTTATATTGGTTTATTTTGGGTTTAAGTTGTTGTATAAGTAAGGGTTCTTTAATTTTGCATTTGTTTATGTTTGTTTCTCTATTTAGTATTTGAGTGTTTTCTATGGTTATGTTGTGTTTATTTGACTTGCGGTGTTCGAAAACATGCGAAGGTGACTTTTTATGTTCTTTGAATCTGGTTTCCATTTTTCTACTTGTTTCTCCAATATAGAAGTCGTGGCAGTTATCACATTGTATTTTACAAATAATGTTGGTGTGGTGTTTGTCAGTGTAGTTCTTACATATTATAGACCTTAGTTTTGTGCCTGGTTTTTGAATAAATTTAGTATTAACTGGAAAGTCATATTTTGTTACTAGTTTTTGCCAAATGTTGGTTACTTGTCTGCTGATGTCCGGAATATATGGTATACAGCAGTATATGGTTTCGTGATTTTTTAATTCGTGAGATATATTTACTTTTGTTGGTTGATTTTGCTTTCTGCCTAGGTGCGTGCGTATAATGTTTTCTACGGTTTGTGGAGGAAACTTATTGATGTTGATGAAGTATTGTTTTATTTTGTCTAATTCATCGTTAATTTTATCTGGTGAGCATAGTTTTATGGCTGTGTTTATCTGGTTTCTTAGTATGTTGAGTTTTTGTGTTGTTTCATGAGCTGAGTCCCAAGGAATGTATAGTCCAGTATGGGTGATTTTTCAGTGGACTTCTGTTTTAAATTGTGTGTCGGTTCTTATAATTTTGAGGTTAAGAAATGATATTTGATTGCTTTCTTCCTGTGCACATGTGAAGTTAATGTTGGGATGTATAGAGGTAATGTGATTGAAAAAATTAAGTATGTGTTCTGTAGATTTGAATCCCGCAACCGTGTGTTGTGTATAAAGCGTTTGGAATGCCATGTCGTGTTGTGTTTGGATTTCCATATCTATTATTTATATTTCCATGTTTATATTATTGTTTTGAAATTTAAACCAATAAAATATGTTGTTATTCATTTAAAATAATTTAGAAATTTCTAGAATTAGGTAGATCAATCATATGCTCATAAATAATTTGTATGGTGGCCTGGTGTCTAGACGACGAGTCTCGTGCAAAAACAGACATGCGCGGATTGCCCTGGAATTCTGTGAAAGTTACGCGATTGTTCGAGAAAACAGTAGGCCTACTGGTATATAAACAGAGGGCAATGAAAGAAGAGTCAGTCATTCGTTTTTACTTTCGATTCAAGAGATATTGTCTTTGTTCGAGAAATTTTCAACGTTTGCTGTGTGTTTATTCAACTTGGATTTATGACCAGAGCTAGATCTACAGAAGCTGTGATTTTATTTCGTCAATCTTTACGATTCATTTGAATTAGTGGTTATACTGAAAGTCAACTTGCACAAGACTGTTTAAGGGAGACCGGAAAAGTGGGAGAGCGACAAATTTGAGACATTCATCGAAACAATCGTAAAAAGAACTTCGTCAAATTTATTGAACTGTGAACTGTTTCTGGACTTCTCCATTCAAACTTCGGAATTTCTTCGTGGGACCAAATTCACACCCTAGACTGGAATTTTGGATTTCTAATCTGGACTTTTGGACTTTCATTCTAGATCATATTATTAGATAAGGCCAGTACCATTTTGTATTGTAATTAATTTTAAACTGAATATCTGTCATTGTTGTTATGTAATTTATGTTATATCTGTTACATATATAATAGTTTAGTGCAATAAATTATACAAGCTGTTATCTGTGTCTTTCTGTTGCGTTCAGTCTATAAAAACATAAAAAAACGTAGCACCGTGTCATCTACATATCTGTACCAGTATAGTGGTGGATGTAATGCTGTATTAATTGCTTGTGTTTCAACTTGTGTCATAAAAATATTGGCTAGAACTGGCGATACTTGTTTGTATATAGTTGTGGTTGTTGAGCATGAAGTTTGTCTTTAACGTGGTGAATTCTTTGAGGGTTGCTAATTGTCTATAGTTGGGTTAGGGTCTCGAATATAGAGTTCTAAGGCTATCTTGCAGGCTTCAGTGATTAGAACTTCTGTAAAGAGGGATATAACATCGAAACTGGCCATTAAGGCCATTGAAGCCTGCAAGATATTTGATCCAATATTATAAATATTTCAAGTTTTTGCAAGTACCTTTTTTATTATTAAACAAATTCGGAGGTAATACCTGAATATAAATATTGTTCATTCAGAATTTTTTACTTGAGTTACAAACTAAAAAAAAAAATAATCCGTAGTGGGGATTCTGGTGTTTATCGCGAATTCAACAATGTACAATACACAAATGAATATTACAACAATAAAACTATAATTAATCTTTCATAATCAAAACCAAGAGTTTCAGTATATTTGTCTTAATAAAAATGTCTACAAAATTTACCTAGATGATGAAATTCATCCAGGTTTTTACAGAAATAAAATTAAACTGCATCTTATTTAATTATATCGGCCTGTGTGTATGTATTTACACATACATATTAGCATGACTCTAACAAAACCTAATCAATATTTAAGATTTTAATGAAACAAGAACAGTAAACCAAATACTTAAAATTTTAACACAAATTATAACAACATTCTGAGTCACAGAACATCTATCCAACACCTACTTGAATAATTATGTTAACAAATTAAATACAAATTTACATTCAACAAAAAAGGGAAAACGTTAAGTAGATCAGTATACTGTTTAATAAAAAATACATTTTGCATTAGCCCACACATAGGATAAAAGTACTTATTTTTTTAATAACCAGGAAACCAGCTCTAGCTATATGCTTGAATGATGAAAGCAGCTTTTTATAATAGAGAATAAAGAATGTTTTCGAACTTATGATAATTTATATCATAACAAGAAAGAGCATTCTCTAAATAACAATGTCACACTAAAGCAAAAGAGTACATATGTACAATTGATAGAACAAGTGTTGTAATTGTTTCAATGAAAAATGTCAAACAAGTTCTTACGTAAGAAATTTCAAATCACCATAATTGAATTATACTATAGAACAGCATCTAAGTAAATATAAATATATGTACCCTTGTAATTGCATGGCTTTCAAAGATTTTCATTTATTACAAGTCATTAGAACATACATAATCTAAGTTTACAAAGCCAACAAATGAGTAATTGGTTCCTTTTGTTTTGAAGTTTCTGTTTTTCATGCACGTACAACAATTTCACAGAAATGTTGGTGGAGTTTTCACTTTCAAGGGTTGCTACTGCATGTTTGTAGAGTAGGACAGTGCTTTAGTCTATTCTGACCCCAAGAAGGCCTTGTTAGAGAAACCCAAACATTGCCCAACTCTAGAAACTGGCATGATTAGTCCATAAAAGCCAAAACCTGTACTATGTCTACACTGCTTAAAATACCCTTACAGCAAGAGAAAACTTGCTCATAATATAATTGAATTTCATTAAATTTACAAGAAAATATTTGCTAAACAATTTTTCTTCTGATGTGACCCATTACTTACTGAAGTAAGATGCATCATTGTAAAAAACCTTTGAAACTCTTTGACAACTTATAACTAACACACAGAACAAGTTTATTAAACCTCATTAAAAGTTACATTATTTAATGGAATAAAGGAAAGACTAATCCCAGGTATTACATTAATAATCATTTTACAATCTGATAAAGATTCATTCAAAGGCATGTCTTTGAAAAGAATTGCAGGATATTCGGATTATGTATGTTAATATAGCTTTGCATTTTCTTTATAGGCTGCAGTAATTTTAAATGTTCAAGTTTCTATGTATGTATCATGGTTCAGATGTCTATAGGAAAACTAGAGTATTCACTGTTAACTAATGAGTTGCTTATCTTTCACCAACTATAATCACAACCGACATCCACGTTGAAATGATGCAGCAGTCTAACAAGTAAAAATATTTCCTGGTTTATAACCTACATTAAATTTAAATCAGTGTTAAAAATAATAATTTAAATATATAAAATACTATAAACAATAACAACAAAAAAACTCACAATTATTGTAAAGATTTTGATGAGAAGTATACCCTGACCTCCCAGGGGGCCATAGAAATAGTAAAGATTCCTTTTCTAAAATATGGTGAAAATTATAGTTTTAGAAATCCAAACAACTGATGTTAAATTTATAAATTCATAGTTCACCAATAATAAATGTGAATTTGTATACCCATCTATACATTACTATATCTGAGATGACAGAGATTCTACTATGGAACTTCTGATAATTTTCTTCATGGAGTCTGAATTTTCCTCTTCAATTGAACACAATGCAAAATCTTTATATTTTCTTAGATAGATCATTAAACTTTATTTTGAACTAGTTTGTGCAAAAGTAGACAATAAGAAACTTTTAAAAGTTTCACTGGAAGATCTGTGGGTTGCAGCTGTAAGTGGCTGTATATATATATGTCTGTAACATAGATTTTAAGTTTGAAGTTGTTGCAATTCAGCCCAAGAGCTTTAGGTTTTTCAGTTACTTCTTCAGAACTTTCAGCTCCATCTTTTTGGTAACGATGACCATCATCCAAACTGTCACTAATTTCAGTTTGTTCTTTCTGAGATGTTGGAATTTCTTGGACTTGTTGGTTAAAAAGAAGACAAATATGACAAAATATTTTTGTTTTCAATATCCAAACTTTTAAAATTGCATTTCAACATAAAATAAGGGTTTTCTTCAGGAACACTTTTTGTAATATTTTTATACGAATAAATGACGAGTTTACATTTCTTTCTAAAGTGAATGGTTTTCACATAAAATAAAAATGCTACATTATCCAAATAATATATCACTTCAACCTCATTTTATCTTAACTGGATAAACTAAACTAATGTAAACTATAACAGTTTACATTCTGTGAAGCATTCTCTTAATTATCAGCTGACAGGCACATTTAGCTTCCATTTATTGTTGTTTTGAAAACTTAGGTACTTAGAACAGATGGAATGCTAAGCTCGTAGCTTTTTAAAACTAACCTTTGCAGACAGTCCTAAAAATATTAAATTGTATTTTGAAGTGGATTTTATCTCAGCTGATCCACAACACTGATATTTTACTGTATGTGTGATTGCACATGAATATAATGTGCTTCTTATCAGAGATCATTTTTCTGTTAGTATAACATATTGACTTTGGTCAGAAAACTGCCACACCTAATAGAACATACTCATTTAAGGTATCGATATTTAAGGTCATGGTAATGTACAACTCTTAATAACACAAAGTATTATGCCCAAATAACAGAGCTTGACCCACATTATAATGTTGTTCACAACTCCATCTACATTAGCACAACACAATCATGATCAATTTGTTCGTCTTCCTGTCCCAGGATCTACACTATAACATTCTCCACAACTCCATGCTGATTATCTTCATGCCTCTAAACCCATGTTCAAAAATAATTTTGACAAAAGATAATACAAGAGTTATGTATTTATCATCAAATTATCAGTATTCTGGAGTTGAAAGAATACTGTAAATAAAAGAATGGTTGAACGTTCTTGAGAATGACATGCACCAGGCCCTTCATGGAAAGCAGACTGCACATACCTCACAGATGGTATCTGTGATTGTACTGGAAGTACAATCATGAACACCAACAACCCAACACAGATGATAATAATGAAAGTGACAGTATGACCTGGAAATAAACATTTTTACTTTATTAGTTTGCAAGTTATACAAAACACCCAACATAGATGATAATACAAGTCTGACCTCAGCTTCAGGTTTAGCCAGGTGGAGGATGGCTGGAGAAAATATGGGATAACTGAAGTACATTTTGGAAAGGCTATAATCCCGTACTAATTTGTGTGTTATATATCTTTGTGAAGAAACAAACTCACATGGTTGACAAATATGTTCCACAAAATAATGCTTAAACCTGGATTTATGGTGGTTTTTAGTATGCATTTCATAGGCTCACTATAGTCTTTACAAATGTAAGATATCTTTAGACTATTCAAATATTGCACATTTTAAGCATAAAATTCAATAATATTCAATATAAGATTATGAGTTTTAGAAGTTTTACTGATTATATCAATCTTATAAAAACATTCAAGTCTAGATTTATTTCCTTGGTATACTGTTTACAGTAAATATTAGGGAACAAATTGTAATATGTTGACATCTTGTTACCTTTAGCTTTTACTATTATTATATTTAGTCAATATTAGCCATATAAGTGCCATATATAGTATGACATAATCATATTATTTACAACAGTCTTTAAAATATTACTTTCTAAGCTATATGAACAACTGCTATTGGTTTCCTTTTCGGCTATTATTATTTTCATTGAATTTTCTATTTGCTAGAAGCTTATATTGTCCCCGTTTTGGGTATTACTCAAGATTTAATGTAATTTATTACTTCCTTTGTGTGTTTGTTACAGGGTTAGTTGAAATTTCACATTATATTTAACATGTTTTCTCTGTATTATACTCAATATTGTTATAATTGCATGCATTATTTAAATTTTGCTTTCTTATCATTCTTTATCTCAATAAACATTAGTTTTTGATTGTATTATTGGAAAATTAATGCCCTTTACTGAAACAGTTATAAGTTTCTCATATATTGTCACAGTCGTTACTTGTGTCAGAAGCTAGAAAATAGGAATAGCCTATTGAGTTTTCTTTCATCAGAAGTGCTAAGGAAAAAGAGAGAAAAACCAGGCATTTTTATACCAAGGTTACTTTTTCCAAACAAGTTTATGACCGTTGTTCGAGTGTTTGTGTTCCCTAAGTAAGGTATACTATATTAACTTTTATTAACAATATTAATTTCAATGCTTAGTACATTGAATGTTATTACATTATATTTTGAGCCATTCTTTATTATTATATTTTTATTGCAAAATTCTGTTTTGCTTTGTCAGCTTCACATATATTTAGGACTAAGCTAAATATCCTCAACTGGCTAAATTTCATGAAATATTAGTCGAATTCTGATTGACACTTTTATGTGTAAAAACGGCTCGTTTGGGTTGAGAAAATATTTTACATAGAAGAGCGAACAACGTTTCGACCTTCTTCGGTCATCGTCAGGTTCACAAAGAAAGAGGTAACTGTCCGGTAGCTGACCACATGTTTGGAAGGGGTTGTGTAACTGAGTGTCGCAATGTAGAGGGCGGGGTTAGAAGTTTGAATATATAATTTTATCTATAATATTAATATAGGTATAATGGCGTTTCTTTATATTGGTTTATTTTGGGCTTAAGTTGTTGTATAAGTAAGGCTTCTTTAATTTTGCGTTTGTTTATGTTTGTTTCTTTATTTAGTATTTTAGTGTTTTCTATGGTTATGTTGTGTTCATTTGACTTGCAGTGTTCGAAAACACAGATAAACACAGCCATAAAACTATGCTCACCAGATAAAATTAACGATGAATTAGATAAAATAAAACAATACTTCATCAACATCAATAAGTTTCCTCCACAAACCGTAGAAAACATTATACCCACACACCTAGACAGAAAGCAAAATCAACCAACAAAAGTAAATATATCTCACATTACACTGGGGAACACTTATTTTGTTGCATTTAAAAAAAGACCTTTCTGTAGTCAATTTGAGTGTGCTGATTTCAAATCTGAAGTCGGTTTTTGTCTGCAAGCTACAGATTTTATGCAATTTGACATTTTTATTTATTTTTTAATTTTTCGTTATTATAGGAAATTATAGGAATAGCTTATCAATTTGTTTGTGTATTTTATTCAGGTAGGAATTTGCGTTTGTAACATTTGCGTTCGTACACTTCATCTAGGACAATCTCGTTTAATGCTCTAGCAGTAGTCAACCATCATACTTTTGTCCCAGCGCCCTTGGTAGCGTTCTTCCATGACCTTTAGGTCTTGGTGGAATCGTTCTCCTTGTTCGTCACTCACAGTCCCCAGGTTGTCAGGGAACTTATCAAGGTGGCTGTTCAAAAAATGAAGCTTGATGCTCATGTTGCACCCGAAATCACGAAAAGCGAGGAGCATTCTGTTCACAAGTTCACTGTAGTTCTCCGCCTTATTGTTTCCAAGGAAGTTTTGAACGACTGCCACAAAAGATAACCATGCTGCTTTTTCTAAAACGGTCATCTTAGCAACAAACTGATCATCACGAATTAGGGTTCGAATCTGTGGGCCATCAAACACGCCTGCTTTGATCTTCTCAAATGATAACCCTGGTAAAGGTGTGATGATGTGTTGGAAACATTCACCTTCGGTTTCCAGTGCCTTGACAAATTGCTTCATCAAACCTAATTTGATGTGAAGAGGAGGATAGATGATCTTATCTCTGCTTACAATTGGGTCTTGTATGATATTTGGCATGCCTGCTTCAAGGGTGTCACGAATAGGCTAGTCCTTCTGGACCCAATGTCTGTCTCGTGCTCAGCTGTCCCACATACAGAGGAAACATGGAAACTTGGTGAAACCTTTCTGTTGTCCAAGAAGAAAGTTGACCATCTTTAAGTCTACACAAATGATCCAGTTGTGCTCAATATATTCTAATAAGTCCATGACCATTCTCATATCATCATAGTCTTCCCGCAAATGCACTGAGTGACCGACAGGTGCTGCTCCATAAACATTCCCATTATGTAAAAGAACACACTTTAGAATGCGTTTTGAACTGTCTGAAAAGAGTCTCCATTCAGCAGGACTATAGTAAGGTACACCAAGTTCTATGAGAAGCCCTTGGATGTCATGGCAGTAAACAAACTGTCTGTCTTCTGAAAAGAAGGTCACAAAAAGCTGGTCACGCTTTCTGAAATATGATACTTTAACAGAGTGATGAACAAGATTTCTGCCTTGTAATCTTGATGCCAAAAGCTCTGCTGCTTTCTTTAAAAGACCTAAATCCCGCACTAAATCATTCAGTTCAGCCTGGGGATGAGGCTTGGGGACGGGGAAAGGTTCAGTGTCTGAAGAACAGTTCTCCGATTGTGTACACTTTTCTAACAATTCACTGTCACAACTGTCTTGTTCGCTTGTATCATGTCCAATGTCTTTATCGTCCAATGAAGGCAAGCCTTTGAAAACTGGAACAGGAACTTCTTCAGAGTGCGGAGCAGGCCGAATAGCTGAGGGAATGTTCGGATACGTAATCTTATGTCGGTTTTTCTTCCCAACACCCGTTGTGTTTACCATGCAGAAATAACAGTCAGTTACATGGTTGGTGGGTTCGCATCAAATCATTGGAACACCAAAAGGCAGACCATTGCGTTTTCCTTTGGTCCAGTCTCGAAGCATTTCCTCACAATTGTGGCACACAACATGAAGAACCCATTGCATTGATCACCAAGATGAACTTCAAAATATGCCTTGTAGGCACGCTTGACGAACAAGGATATGTTACGTCTCTGACGATTGAGTGTGCAGCATCCACATATGTAGCAGAAGGCATCAGGCTTGTTTCTGCAATGAATATCTATTTTTGGAAGCCATGTTTGATCTGAAACAAAGGAAGAATGATCAAAATATCAGAAGCTATCTATATATATGGACGTGAAAATGCTTATACATGGTTTACGCAAGTTCACATTTGTACAATTTCATTAACCTCAAATTGCATACAAACTAGAGCTTTCAGAGAAAAACTAATTTCAGATTTGAAATCAGCGCCTCAAACTCCTTCAGAATCAGTTAAAATATTCAATGCAACTCAAAGTTATTGAAAAAGTGTTAACCAGTGTTATTGGTCGTAATGGACAATCTGGTTTATGAGGTTTGGGGATGCCGTATATTTGCTGTGTGCGTGAGTCGGTTTTACTGGTTGACAATATCATTAACAGTGACATTATCCAACTTATGAAAAAATGTATTCTAATTGCTGTAAATTTAAACATAAGATAAGCATATTTATTTATCCATGCTTGTTTCCAAATAGAATTTGAGTTTCTCTCTAAGTACACAGCTCATTCTGATCAGACTTAATATTAATTAAAAATATGTCACACAATGTAATCACAGAAAAATCATTCTTCTAAATCATTTAATCACTAACTTACTGAACACTTCCAACCTCTTTGTCTTATTCCATGAGACTGACAATTGTTCAAGACTCGTTGAGTTTTGCCTAATCAGTCTACAGAACTCAGAAGTTATCTTTGTTTTATAATGCTACACAAGCAATAAATAAGCAGAGACCTTACGAATGAGTTATTAGACAATGGTGACATGAGCAACAAACTGATTATGGTTAAAAACTACTAAAATATACATACATATTTTCTTAATAGTTAATTGTTGGATTATGTACATGATTAAATAATTCCTGATACTGCTTAAATAAATTGATAACTAGAAGATATGAGGCCACATAAGAAATGGTATACTTTATGGTGTGGTGATTAGACAATGAGTGGGTATTCTCTACTGCTCACAAACTTGATTTACTACATGAGTAGAAATGCCACTTACTAGCTGAAGTTCTAGCAACGGCTTCACTGTTTTCTAATAATTTACTTGTGACATAAGCTGCTTGCTGTTCTACCTGTTGGTTATGGTACTCAGCATGAGCGAAAACAGCTGGATCCATACGGTTTAATACCTCATGACTGGGCTCCACACAAGGATGAATTACTGTGAGCTACAAAAATGTTATTAAACATTAACTTTCAATGTCAGAATATAGAAATACTTTACCATAAATAAAAATGTTTACTATCTGTTTACTGGATTATCTGAACAAAATTTCCTCTTCAAATCAACAACTTTTTACCTGAAAAAATTTCCTTGAGGATATTTACAACTGTAAATAAATTACTCACGAAAAGACTAAAATTAGTAAAAACATTTTGTTTCTGCCTCTTCATTAAGCCTATGTTTTAATAATCAAAACTGACTGTGTACATTACTTACATATATAACCTAAAGACAACAAAAACTTATGTTTAAATGTGACCCCAACCCTTACTTTATTCTCACTGTTACTCAGAAAACAAGAAAAAAAGATGACACATCTGCATCATTAATTTTGTAACAATCTTGAACATTTCAATCACATGTAATTCTTCTTTTTCAAGAGAAAACAGTTAATAGCAGTTCACAGTAACACTCAATGTCAGAACGACAACTATTTAAATAAAACTATTCATTTAAAGTTTGTACATTTAACGCCACTTTAATGACCAAAAATGTTTTAATAAAAATGCATGTGGTTTAAAATTTCTTAAGTAATTTCATAAATAAATTAGTTTTGTGAACTGTAGTTTTTTTTTACTTTTTCGATGTATTCATTGCTAATGAATTGACCAGTTCAGACCTGAGGAGACCAGTTTGAAGGCATGTTTGAGATAGTAAGCTGGTTTATGATTGTAATACATTATTTCCCTCAGAAGCATTTCATAGTTATGACTAGTGGAAAGGGAAAGAAATATTTTACAGTTACATGTATCTCTAAAGATTTTCAATTATATAAAAAAAATTATTTTATTGGTTACCTTTATAAGCATAATAGTTAAAGCAAACTCTTCTTAAATTTCTTTAAAATTACAAAATCCAAATAAACAGAATTTTATGTAAACTTCCATTCTTCCAGTTGTTTATCAGTTGTTATTACACAAGAAATTAAGTTTGTTGGTAGTAGCACTAATATGATGGCTGAGCTTCAAAAATGTGATAATCCTTCCTAACTTTGAGAATTTATATGAAATGTGCAGAAACATGTAAATGTGTTTGAGTTGCTGAGCAAAAATATTTCTCTAAAACTTTCTACAGCACACCTGGAAAACTAATGTACTGCAATTTATCAATCTATAAAACAATTTTGATTTTAACATTAATAATGTTGTTACTTCTACATATAACTTTTGTTGAGGTTTCTTTTTTACTAGTATTTAAGTTTAGGTCTGTTTACTATAGTACAGATAACGCTTTACCAAATAAGAATTGTCAATGGGTAAATTTCCATGAATACATAATTATAATAATTTATAAATGATAGAGGATAGACAGAATTTCCAAACAAAGATAATGTGTTTAGTTTGCATTAAGTGTTTTTCCAGCAAACCAATGAAATAAACAATGGTGGGGTGTTAAAAGCAGAAAAATTTAATATCAGAGCAATAACACAAACAAAATAATTGAAAGCATGCTCCAATTTGTTACCTGAACCATGTGTTCTCCTGTAATGGTAATAACATTTTTGAAAAATAAAACAATTACAGTCTACGATCAATCCAGCCTATTGATTTTATTATGTCCCAAACACAGGGTACAGAGATATTATTGGTGTGTCCACTTGGTGCTTGCAGTAAATTTTTTTTTTGAGCATGTGATCTCCTTTACTATATACTCCTATATCTAGTACAGATACACAGATTATGACATTTTGTTATATTTTTAAACCTTCTAACAATATTTGCATTTTTATTATAGGTACAATGTAATCTGTTAAAAAATGTACCAATTCATGAGGTTAAAGATTGTACAAGACATTTATAAACAACGACTTAACTTGTTCAATTTGAGAACTTTATTAGCTAAACAAGGAACTTCAATTTTCCTCACCAGACTGAATGCTTAATTTTGAGAATGAGAGCTGACAAAGAGCGCTGTCCAAGTTCAGCCTTTTTATTTTGGTTTACTGGACTTAGGATTCAATGGTAATGTAACGAGAATGCTTTTCCAATTTTTGGGCCATGGGTATGTTAAAACCAGTGATGATTCCACTGTTTGATTAGAGTAACCCAACTAACTGGCTAGAGTTGGCTAGCTAGCTGCCTTTATGGTTTATCAATTAAAAATTAGGGAAAGCTAGGGAGGACGGTATTTGCATAGCTTTGCAAAAATTATCAAAGTGACATCAGTCGGAATTAACTTGTCACAAATGTTAATATATTTCTACTTGTATCACATTATAAAAGAAAACTTTTGTACTTTTAGAATTTTGATCTTATTTGTAAGCGGTGGCATTGTCCATTAATCTACCAGAAAAATTGGTAAGTCCATTTGTAATCACCACTGTATTTGTTCATAGTTTGTGAATTAAAGTATATTGATTTGTTTCCATGTAATGTCAGTATTTTTATGCAAGTCTGTTGCATATCCCAGTTGATATTTTGTAAGTAAAGAAAGAAATATTATGTAGGCTTACATAAAATTATTATTCTCAGGATTATATTTCAAACAAGCACAGCCTTCCCAGCCGGGTTAATGAAGAAATTAGAAAGCAAAACAATCTAAATATTCATTTTTTAGGCCTTAGTTTCAACTGTAGTTTTGTTTCTTTCATATCGAAATTGAAACATAAAAAGAAAAAAAAAGGTGGGTGATACTGAAACTAAAACCTAAAAAATATGAACTTTTAAAGAGTTTTACGTTTTAATTTCTT
Organism: Carcinoscorpius rotundicauda; assembly: GCA_011833715.1. Taxonomy (NCBI): domain Eukaryota; kingdom Metazoa; phylum Arthropoda; class Merostomata; order Xiphosura; family Limulidae; genus Carcinoscorpius; species Carcinoscorpius rotundicauda. Next base: position 57,936,197 of record CM022399.1, on the reverse strand, counting down.
GATTACTGGTTTTTCTTGGAAACTGAAACTTAACCTAAAAGAAAAACCAATAAAAATTGGAAAGCAAAACAGTGTAAATGGTCATTATTTTAGGTTTCGGTTTCGGTTTGAACTGCAGTTTTGTCCCTTCAAAATCGAAACTAAAAACCTGAAAAAGTGTGGGTGAAACCGAAACTGAAACAAAAAATGAGCTTTTAAAAAGTTTTATGCTCCAATATCTTTATAACTGGTTTCTCTTCAAAATCGAAAATGAAACCTAAAAGAAAAAGCAATAATGCAGAAATTGGAAAACAAAACAGTGTAAATTTTATTTTTTTGAGCTTTCAGTTTCGGTTTGAACCGAAGTTTCTGTTCCTTTGAAATCGAATCTGCAATCTAAAGAAAGAAAGTGTAAGTAAAACCGAAACTGAAAAGAAAAAAAATGAGCTTTTAAGGGTTTTACGATTTTATTTCTTGATTACTGGTTTTTGTTTGAAACCGAAACTAAACTTAAAAGATAAGCCAATAAAAAGAAATTGGAAAGCAAATTAGTGTAAATGGTCATTATTTTAGGTTTCGGTTTTGGTTTGAACTGCAGTTTTGTCCCTTCAAAATCGAAACTAAAAACCTGAAAAAGTGTGGGTGAAACCGAATCTAAAACTTAAAAAAATGAGCTTTTAAAAGGTTTTACGATCTAATTTCTTGATTACTGGTTTCTCTTTAAAACCGAAACTGAAACGTAAAAGAAAAAACAATAATGAAAAAATTGGAATACAAAACAGTGTAATTGTTCATTATTTTTAGTTTCAGTTTCGGTTTGAACCGTAGTTTTTTTTTCAAATCGAAACTGAAATCTCAAAGAAAGAGAAAAAGTGTGGGTGAAACCAAAATTAAAATATAAAAAATGAGCTTTTAAAAAGTTTTACGTTTTAATTTCTTGATTACTGTTTTTTTCTTTGAAACCGAAACTTAAACCTAAAAGAAAAACCAATAATGAAGAAATTGGAAATCAAGACAGTGTGTATGTTCACTTTTATTGGTTTGAACCGTAGTTTTTGTTTCTTTAAAATCGAAACTGAAACCTAAAGAGAAATAGTGCAGGTAAAACCAAAACTGAAATCACAAAAACGAACTTTTAAACGGATTTTACGTTGTAATTTCTTGATTACTGTTTTTTTCTTTAAAACCGAAACAGAAACCTAAAAGAAAAACCAATAATGAAGAAATTGGAAAGCCAAACAGTGGAAATGTTAATATTTTGAGGTTTAAGTTTCGATTTGAACCGAGCTTTTTTTTTTGAAATCGAAACTGAAACTAAAAAAGAGAAAGTGTAGGTAAACTCGAAACTGAAACCAAAAAAGGGATTTTTAAAGGGATTTACGTTCTTTTATGTGCAAAAACGGCTGTTCTGGGCCCAGAAAACACTTCAAATAGAAGAGCGAACAACGTTTCGACCTTCTTCGGTCATCGTCAGGTTCACAAAGAAAGGGTTACTGGTCGGAAGCTGACCACGTGTTTGGGAGGGGTTGTATAATTGAGTGTTGCAATGTAGAGGGCGCGGTTTGAATATATAATTTTGTCTATAATATTAATATAGGTATAATGGTGTTCCTTTATATTGGTTTATTTTGGGTTTGAGTTGTTGTATAAGTAAGGCTTCTTTAATTTTTCGTTTGTTTATGTTTGTTTCTTTATTTAGTATTTTAGTGTTTTCTATGGTTATGTTGTGTCCATTTGACTTGCAGTGTTCGAAAACGTGTGAAGGTGACTTTTTATGTTCTTTGAATCTGGTTTCCATTTTTCTACTTGTTTCTCCTATATAGAAGTCGTGGCAGTTATCACATTGTATTTTATAAATAATGTTGGTGTGGTGTTTGTCAGTGTAGTTCTTACATAGTATAGACCTTAGTTTTGTGCCTGGTTTTTGAATAAATTTAGTGTTAACTGGAATGTTATATTTTGTTGCTAGTTTTTGCCAAATGTTGGTTATTTGTTTGCTGATGTCAGGAATATATGGTATACAGCAGTATATGGTTTCGTGATTTTTTGATTCGTGAGATATATTTACTTTTGTTGGTTGATTTTGCTTTCTGTCTAGGTGTGTGCGTATAATGTTTTCTACGGTTTGTGGAGGAAACTTATTAATGTTGATGAAGTGTTGTATTATTTTATCTAATTCATCGTTAATTTTATCTGGTGAGCATAGTTTTATGGCTGTATTTATCTGGTTTCTTAGTATGTTGAGTTTTTGTTTTGTTTCATGTGCTGAGTCCCAAGGAATGTATAGTCCAGTATGGGTGATTTTTCGGTGGATTTCTGTTTTGAATTGTGTGTCGGTTCTTATAATTTTGAGGTTAAGAAATGATATTTGATTGCTTTCTTCCTGTTCACATGTGAAGTTAATGTTGGGATGTATAGAGTTAATGTGAGTGAAAAAGTTAAGTATGTGTTCTGTAGATTCGAATCCCGCAATCGTGTCATCTACATATCTGTACCAGTATAGTGGTGGATGTAATGCTGTATTAATTGCTTGTGTTTCAATTTGTGTCATAAAAATATTGGCTAGAACTGGCGATACTGGGTTGCCCATGCTTAGGCCATTTGTTTGTATATAGTTTTGGTTGTTGAACATGAAGTTTGTCTTTATTGTGGTGAATTCTATGAGGGTTGCTAACTGGTTACTGGGAATGTCTATGATCGGGTTAGGGTCTCGAATATAGAGTTCTAAGGCTATCTTGCAGGCTTCTGTTGTTGGAACTTCTGTGAAGAGGGATATAACATCGAAACTGGCCATTAAGGCTTTATGATTAAGTTGATTTAGATTGGACTTGAAATTAAAAGAGTCTTTGATGAATGAGCTGGCTGATGTTGCATATTTGGAGAATGCCCATGCTATGTATTTACCAAGATTGTAGTTAAACGATTCATATGTTGACATTATTGGTCGTAATGGACAATCTGGTTTATGAGGTTTGGGGATGCCGTATATTTGCGGTGTGCGTGAGTCGGTTTTACGTAGGTAGGAATAAAGTGTTTGTGAAATTGTGTTGGCTTTTTTTATTTGTAGTAGTAATTTGTTTAGTTGCGTCTCATGTGTCTTTGTTGGATTTGTGTGTATTGGTTTAAATTTGTTCGTGTCTGATAGGATGTTATTCATTTTTTGTATGTATTCATTCGTGTTCATTATTACTATAGCGTTACCTTTATCTGCTTTTAGAATTTTTATGTTTCTGTCTTGTTTTAGGTTTCTAATGGAATTAATGTCTCTTTTTGTAAGGTTGTTTTTTAGTTTTCTGTTTTGTGAAATTATGTTGATTGTTTTGTAAGAAAATTCTTTGAAAAAATCGTTTAAGATAATGTTTTTAGGTGGTTCTGGAAAATATAAATTTGTAATTTTACCTGGGAAGTTTGGCAGTTGGATGTCAATAAAGTTATCTAAGTTGTCTTCTTTCTGTTTGTTGTTTTTTTTTGTTTTTGTTTTCTGTAGAAAGTATCACAAGTCTCCTGGCTAGGTCTTCTAAACATGTTTTGATTTCTATGGTTGGAATGTACCTTGGTGCTATTGCGAAGTTGAGTCCTTTGTTAAGTAGATGTATCTCGTCTGTGTTTAATTGTCGGTCAGATCTGTTAATTATGAGGTTGGTCAACGGTTTGTCATGTTGATGTCTTTTCTGTTGCTTACATCTTAGTTTTTCAAGTTTTTTGTTGTGGCGGATCTTTTTGTCTCTATCGTTTTTAGTATTGATTTGGTTTATGTTTCGTTGTATTAGTCCGTAAATCTCTGGTTTAATGCAGCATGCTAGTTGATAGTCTAAGTTCATTTTTTGTTTTTGTAAGTCATGTAGTTCTTTGTATTTTGTGTTCAACATGGCTTTAAGAAGTTTTTTCTGTAAATTTTGGATAATGTTTGTGTATTTATTAAAATCTTTTGAAAGTTTTACCTTTACAAAATTAGGGGTTAGTTGTTCTTTTCTACATTGTTGAATAAAGTTGATGTCATTTCTTCTATTAATGATACGTAGGTTTAAATTTCTTAGTTTCTTAACAATCGTGTGAGCGTGTACTGTTAATGGTGGTGTACTGTATGCTTGTTCAGACATAATGGAAACAGGTAAGTACAAATACACTGAGAAAAAAACACAAAAAACTTACACTTCTCGAACAATTGCCGTGGTGAAATAACAATCAGTGATGTCGAGAAACCCACTTGTTGAGAACTTTTATGTGCAAAAACGGCTGTTCTGGGCCCAGAAAACACTTCAAATAGAAGAGCGAACAACGTTTCGACCTTCTTCGGTCATCGTCAGGTTCACAAAGAAAGGGTTACTGGTCGGAAGCTGACCACGTGTTTGGGAGGGGTTGTATAATTGAGTGTTGCAATGTAGAGGGCGCGGTTTGAATATATAATTTTGTCTATAATATTAATATAGGTATAATGGTGTTCCTTTATATTGGTTTATTTTGGGTTTGAGTTGTTGTATAAGTAAGGCTTCTTTAATTTTTCGTTTGTTTATGTTTGTTTCTTTATTTAGTATTTTAGTGTTTTCTATGGTTATGTTGTGTCCATTTGACTTGCAGTGTTCGAAAACGTGTGAAGGTGACTTTTTATGTTCTTTGAATCTGGTTTCCATTTTTCTACTTGTTTCTCCTATATAGAAGTCGTGGCAGTTATCACATTGTATTTTATAAATAATGTTGGTGTGGTGTTTGTCAGTGTAGTTCTTACATAGTATAGACCTTAGTTTTGTGCCTGGTTTTTGAATAAATTTAGTGTTAACTGGAATGTTATATTTTGTTGCTAGTTTTTGCCAAATGTTGGTTATTTGTTTGCTGATGTCAGGAATATATGGTATACAGCAGTATATGGTTTCGTGATTTTTTGATTCGTGAGATATATTTACTTTTGTTGGTTGATTTTGCTTTCTGTCTAGGTGTGTGCGTATAATGTTTTCTACGGTTTGTGGAGGAAACTTATTAATGTTGATGAAGTATTGTTTTATTTTGTCTAATTCATCGTTAATTTTATCTGGTGAGCATAGTTTTATGGCTGTATTTATCTGGTTTCTTAGTATGTTGAGTTTTTGTTTTGTTTCATGTGCTGAGTCCCAAGGAATGTATAGTCCAGTATGGGTGATTTTTCGGTGGATTTCTGTTTTGAATTGTGTGTCGGTTCTTATAATTTTGAGGTTAAGAAATGATATTTGATTGCTTTCTTCCTGTTCACATGTGAAGTTAATGTTGGGATGTATAGAGTTAATGTGAGTGAAAAAGTTAAGTATGTGTTCTGTAGATTCGAATCCCGCAATCGTGTCATCTACATATCTGTACCAGTATAGTGGTGGATGTAATGCTGTATTAATTGCTTGTGTTTCAATTTGTGTCATAAAAATATTGGCTAGAACTGGCGATACTGGGTTGCCCATGCTTAGGCCATTTGTTTGTATATAGTTTTGGTTGTTGAACATGAAGTTTGTCTTTATTGTGGTGAATTCTATGAGGGTTGCTAACTGGTTACTGGGAATGTCTATGATCGGGTTAGGGTCTCGAATATAGAGTTCTAAGGCTATCTTGCAGGCTTCTGTTGTTGGAACTTCTGTGAAGAGGGATATAACATCGAAACTGGCCATTAAGGCTTTATGATTAAGTTGATTTAGATTGGACTTGAAATTAAAAGAGTCTTTGATGAATGAGCTGGCTGATGTTGCATATTTGGAGAATGCCCATGCTATGTATTTACCAAGATTGTAGTTAAACGATTCATATGTTGACATTATTGGTCGTAATGGACAATCTGGTTTATGAGGTTTGGGGATGCCGTATATTTGCGGTGTGCGTGAGTCGGTTTTACGTAGGTAGGAATAAAGTGTTTGTGAAATTGTGTTGGCTTTTTTTATTTGTAGTAGTAATTTGTTTAGTTGCGTCTCATGTGTCTTTGTTGGATTTGTGTGTATTGGTTTAAATTTGTTCGTGTCTGATAGGATGTTATTCATTTTTTGTATGTATTCATTCGTGTTCATTATTACTATAGCGTTACCTTTATCTGCTTTTAGAATTTTTATGTTTCTGTCTTGTTTTAGGTTTCTAATGGAATTAATGTCTCTTTTTGTAAGGTTGTTTTTTAGTTTTCTGTTTTGTGAAATTATGTTGATTGTTTTGTAAGAAAATTCTTTGAAAAAATCGTTTAAGATAATGTTTTTAGGTGGTTCTGGAAAATATAAATTTGTAATTTTACCTGGGAAGTTTGGCAGTTGGATGTCAATAAAGTTATCTAAGTTGTCTTCTTTCTGTTTGTTGTTTTTTTTTTGTTTTTGTTTTCTGTAGAAAGTATCACAAGTCTCCTGGCTAGGTCTTCTAAACATGTTTTGATTTCTATGGTTGGAATGTACCTTGGTGCTATTGCGAAGTTGAGTCCTTTGTTAAGTAGATGTATCTCGTCTGTGTTTAATTGTCGGTCAGATCTGTTAATTATGAGGTTGGTCAACGGTTTGTCATGTTGATGTCTTTTCTGTTGCTTACATCTTAGTTTTTCAAGTTTTTTGTTGTGGCGGATCTTTTTGTCTCTATCGTTTTTAGTATTGATTTGGTTTATGTTTCGTTGTATTAGTCCGTAAATCTCTGGTTTAATGCAGCATGCTAGTTGATAGTCTAAGTTCATTTTTTGTTTTTGTAAGTCATGTAGTTCTTTGTATTTTGTGTTCAACATGGCTTTAAGAAGTTTTTTCTGTAAATTTTGGATAATGTTTGTGTATTTATTAAAATCTTTTGAAAGTTTTACCTTTACAAAATTAGGGGTTAGTTGTTCTTTTCTACATTGTTGAATAAAGTTGATGTCATTTCTTCTATTAATGATACGTAGGTTTAAATTTCTTAGTTTCTTAACAATCGTGTGAGCGTGTACTGTTAATGGTGGTGTACTGTATGCTTGTTCAGACATAATGGAAACAGGTAAGTACAAATACACTGAGAAAAAAACACAAAAAACTTACACTTCTCGAACAATTGCCGTGGTGAAATAACAATCAGTGATGTCGAGAAACCCACTTGTTGAGAACTTTTATGTGCAAAAACGGCTGTTCTGGGCCCAGAAAACACTTCAAATAGAAGAGCGAACAACGTTTCGACCTTCTTCGGTCATCGTCAGGTTCACAAAGAAAGGGTTACTGGTCGGAAGCTGACCACGTGTTTGGGAGGGGTTGTATAATTGAGTGTTGCAATGTAGAGGGCGCGGTTTGAATATATAATTTTGTCTATAATATTAATATAGGTATAATGTTTCTTTGAAATCGAAACTGAAATCCATAGAAAAAAAGTGGAGGTAAAACATAAACTGAAACCAAAAAAATAACTTTTAAAAGGTTTTACTTTGTAATTTCTTGATAAATGCGTTTCCTAAAAAACCAAAACTAAAACCTAAAAGAAAAACCAATAATGAAGTAATTGGAAAGCAAAATAGTGTAAATATTAATTTTTTTAGGTTTCAGTTTCAAATTTGAAACCAAACTGACACCAAAAGAAAAATAGTGTGGGTAAAACCGAGACTGAAAAAAATTCTTTCAAAGAGTTTTACGTTGTAATTTGATTTTTGGTTCACCAATAGTGAATAAATTTGAAAGCAAAACTGTGTAAATGTTATTTTTTTGGGTTTGAATTTCGGTTTGAACCGTAGTTTTTGTTTTTTATAATCGAAAATGAAACATTAAAGAGAGAAAATGTGGGTAAAACCGACACTGAAACCATTAAATAAACTTTTAAAGTGTTTTACGTTCTAATTTCTTGATTACTGGTTTATCTTTAAAACCGAAACTGAAACCTAAAAGAAAAACCAATAATGGAGTAATTCGAAAGCAAAATAATAATAATAATAATAATAAATTTATTAATTAACTAAAATACAAAATATAATAACGAAAGAGCCAAACACTGAGTTCAAGGACTCGTACTGTAAGGCTCAACAATTCATTACAAAATGGACTTAAAAAATAAAATAAAACACAAGTTAATACAAAACAAGATAAAAATAAATCAAGAACACAAAAAATACAAAATCAGAAGAAAAAACAAAAATATTTACAAAAAATAATCTAACGAACAATACAAATCAGAAACAACAAAATTATTAGGCTGCTCAGAAGTAAATAGCCAATTTTTCAACAATAATTCTGCTTGGCATGACAAGATTCCTTAATCAAATCAGTGGGAAGGTAATTTAAAAAATATACAACTATTACCAAAAATTGATGAAACATAAAAGTGTATTTAGTTGTAGGAATGCGAAACTTAACATGACAAGAACTTCTTGTATTATAATCGAAATTAACAGTTGGAAAATCACGTATATATTTCAAACCATAACAACCAAGTTTAAATAAATACAACTTGTGCAAAGTAAAAATATTTAAATTAGAAAAATTAATTTCATTAATAAAAAGCATACGCAAAAATCGATTATGAAAAATTTGTAAATGGTTAATGTGAGACTTAAAAAAATCAAACCATATTGTAAAACAGACTGATAAAGGCCAATATATGTAGTTTTCAAAAACTTAAAAGGTAAAATAAATCTTAAAGGTAAAATGGTGTAAATATTAATTTTATTAGGTTTCAGTTTCGATTTGAACCCTTGTTTTTGTTTTTTTTCAATCAAAACTGAAATCTAAAAAAAAAAAGGTTGGCAAAGCTGAAACTGAAACCAAAAAAAAGGAACTTTTAAAGGGTTTTACGTTCAAAGTTCTTGATTTTTAGATTTTCTTGAAAAGCAAAACTGAAACCTAAAGGGAAAACCAATAATGGAGTAATTGGAAAGCAAAACAGTGTAAATGGTATTTTTTTACGTATGAGTTTCGGTTTGAACCATTGTTTTTGTTTTTTTCAATCGAAATTGAAACCTAAAGATAAAAAGTGTGGATAAAACCAAAACCAAAAAAATGAACTTTTAAAGGTTTTTACGTTTTAATTCCTTGATTTTTAGTTTTACTTTAAAAGCAAAACTGAAACCTAAGAGTAAAACGAATAATGAAGTAATAGGAAAACAAAACAGTGTAAATATTAATTCTTTTTAGGTTTTAGATTCTGTTTGAACCGTTGTTTTTGTTTTTTCCAATCGAAACTGAAACGTAAGGATAAAAAGGTGTGGGTAAAACCGAAATTGAAACCTAAAAAAATGAACTTTTAAAAGATTTACGTTCTAATTTCTTGATTTTTTTTTAAAAGGCAAACTGAAACCTAAACGAAAAACCATTAATAAAGTAATTCGAAAGCAAAAGAGGGTAAATATTAATTTTTTGATGTTTCAGTTTCGGTTCGGACTGTAGTTTTTGTTTCTTTCAAATCGAAACTAAAACTAAAGAGAAAAAGTGTGGGTAAAACCGAAACTGAAAGCAAAAAAAAAAAAAAAAATTTAAAGGGTAATACGTTTTAGTTTCTTTATAACTGCTTTTTGTTTAAAACTGAAAGTGAAAAAAACCAATGGTGAATGAAATTGAAAGCAAAAAAGTGTAAATGTTATTTTTGTGGGTTTGAATTTCGGATTGAACCGTAGTTTTTGTTTTTTAAAATTGAAAATGAAACATTAAAGAGAAAAAGTGTGGGTAAAACCGACATTGAAACAATTAAATAAACTTTTAAAGTGTTTTACGTTCTAATTTCTTGATTACTGGTTTATCTTTAAAACCGAAACTAAAACCTAAAAGAAAAATTAAAAGTGAAACAATACGAAAGCAAAACAGTGTAAATATTAATTTTTTTATGTTTTAGTTTCGGTTTGAACCATTCTTTTTGTTTTTTTGCAATCGAAACTGAAACTTAAAGATAATAGGTGTGGGAAAAACCGAAATTCAAAACAAAAAAAATGAACTTTTAAAGGGTTTTCGTTCTAAGTTCTTGATTTTTTTTCTTGAAAAGAAAACTGAAACCTAAAAGAAAAACCAATAATGGAGTAATTGGAAAGCAAAATGGTGTAAATATTAATTTTTTTAGGTTTCAGTTTCGATTTGAACCCTTGTTTCTGTTTTTATTCAATCGAAACTGAATTCTAAAAAGAAAAATCGTTGGCAAAGCCGAAACTGAAACCAAAAAAATGATGTTTTATAAGGTGTCACGTTCTAATTTCTTGATTTTTGGTTTTTCTTGAAAAGCGAAACTGAAACATAAGAGAAAAACCAATAATGAAGTAATTGGAAAGCAAAACAGTGTAAGTATTGATATTTATAGGTTTTAGATTCTGTTTGAACCGTTGTTTTTGTTTTATCAAATCAAAACTGAAACCTAAAGATAAAAAGGTGTGGGTAAAACCGAAACTGAAACCCAAAAAATGAACTTTTAAAGGGTTTTACGTTCTAAGTTCTTGATTTTTGGTTTTTCTTGAAAAGCGAAACTGAAACCTAAGAGAAAAACCAACAATGAAGTAATTGGAAAGCAAAACAGTGAAAGTATTAATTTTTTAGGTTTTAGATTGTGTTTGAACCGTTGTTTTTGTTTTTTTCCAATCAAAACTGAAAACTAAAGATAAAAAGGGTGGGTAAAACCGAAACTGAAACCCAAAAAATGATGTTTTATGGGGTGTAACGTTCTAATTTCTTGATTGTTAATTTTTCTTTAAAAGCGAAACTGAAACCTAAAACAAAAAACCAATAATGAAGTAATTGGAAAGCAAAAGAGTGTAAATATTAATTTTTTAGGACTCAATATCAAATTTAAAACCGTTGTTTATTTTTGCAAACGAATTTAAAACCTAAAGAGAAAAAGTGTTGGTAAACCCGAAACTAAAAAAAAAAGAACTTTTAAAGTGTTTTAGGTTCGAATGTCTTGATTTTTGTTTTTTCTTTAAAACCGAAACTGAAACCTTAAAGAAAAACCATTAATGAAGTAATTGGAAAGCAAAAGAGTGAAAATATTAATTTTTTTTAGGTTTCATTTTCGGTTCGAACCGTAGTTTTTGTTTCTTTCAAATCGAAACTAAAACGTAAAAAAAAATACTGTGGTTAAATCCGAAAAAGAGAAAAAAAGAACTTTTAAAGGGTTTTACGTTCTAATTTATTGATTTTTTGTTTTTCTTTAAAACCGAAACTGAAACCTAAAAGATATACGAATAATGGAGTAATTCGAGAGCAAAAGAGTGTAAATATTAATTTTTTAGGTTTCATTTTCGGTTCGAACCGTAGTTTTTGTTTCTTTCAAATCGAAACTAAAACTAAAGAGAAGAAGTGTGGGTTAAAACGAAAACTGAGAGCAAAAAAAAAAAAAGAATTTTTAAAGGGTATTACGTTCTAGTTTTTTTATAACTGCTTTTTCTTTAAAACCTAAAGTATTAAAAAACCAATGGTGAATAAATTTGAAAGCAAAACTATGTAAATGTTATTTTTTGAGGGTTTGAATTTCGGTTTGAACCGAAGTTTTTGTTTTTTTAAAATCGAAAATGAAACATTAAAGAGAAAAATGTGTGGGTAAAACCGACACTGAAACCATTAAATAAACTTTTAAAGGTTTTTACGTTCTAATTTCTTGATTTTTGGTTTTTCTTTAGAACCGAAACTGAAACCTAAAACAAAAAACCAATAATGAAGTAATTGGAAAGCAAAAGAGTGTAAATATTAATTTTTTAGGACTCAATATCAAATTTAAAACCGTTGTTTATTTTTGCAAACGAATTTAAAACCTAAAGAGAAAAGTGTTGGTAAACACGAAACTAAAAAAAAAAGAACTTTTAAAGTGTTTTAGGTTCGAATGTCTTGATTTTTGTTTTTTCTTTAAAACCGAAAGTGAAACCTTAAAGAAAAACCATTAATGAAGTAATTGGAAAGCAAAAGAGTGAAAATATTAATTTTTTTTGGTTTCATTTTCGGTTCGAACCGTAGTTTTTGTTTCTTTCAAATCGAAACTAAAACGTAAAAAAAAATACTGTGGTTAAATCCGAAAAAGAAAAAAAAAGAACTTTTAAAGGGTTTTACGTTCTAATTTATTGATTTTTGGTTTTTCTTTAAAACCGAAACTGAAACCTAAAAGATATACGAATAATGGAGTAATTCGAGAGCAAAAGAGTGTAAATATTAATTTTTTAGGTTTCATTTTTGGTTCGAACCGTAGTTTTTGTTTCTTTCAAATCGAAACTAAAACTAAAGAGAAGAAGTGTGGGTTAAAACCAAAACTGAGAGCAAAAAATAAAAGAATTTTTAAAGGGTATTACGTTCTAGTTTTTTTATAACTGCTTTTTCTTTAAAACCTAAAGTATTAAAAAACCAATGGTGAATAAATTTGAAAGCAAAACTATGTAAATGTTATTTTTTGAGGGTTTGAATTTCGGTTTGAACCGAAGTTTTTGTTTTTTTAAAATCGAAAATGAAACATTAAAGAGAAAAATGTGTGGGTAAAACCGACACTGAAACCATTAAATAAACTTTTAAAGGTTTTTACGTTCTAATTTCTTGATTTTTGGTTTTTCTTTAAAAGCGGAACTGAAACCTGAAACAAAAAACCAATAATGAAGTAATTGGAAAGCAAAAGAGTGTAAATATTAATTTTTTAGGACTCAATATCAAATTTAAAACCGTTGTTTATTTTTGCAAACGAATTTAAAACCTAAAGAGAAAAAGTGTTGGTAAACCCGAAACTAAAAAAAAAAGAACTTTTAAAGTGTTTTAGGTTCGAATGTCTTGATTTTTGTTTTTTCTTTAAAACCGAAAGTGAAACCTTAAAGAAAAACCATTAATGAAGTAATTGGAAAGCAAAAGAGTGAAAATATTAATTTTTTTTAGGTTTCATTTTCGGTTCGAACCGTAGTTTTTGTTTCTTTCAAATCGAAACTAAAACGTAAAAAAAAATACTGTGGTTAAATCCGAAAAAGAAAAAAAAAGAACTTTTAAAGGGTTTTACGTTCTAATTTATTGATTTTTGGTTTTTCTTTAAAACCGAAACTGAAACCTAAAAGATATACGAATAATGGAGTAATTCGAGAGCAAAAGAGTGTAAATATTAATTTTTTAGGTTTCATTTTCGGTTCGAACCGTAGTTTTTGTTTCTTTCAAATCGAAACTAAAACTAAAGAGAAGAAATGTGGGTTAAAACCAAAACTGAGAGCAAAAAAAAAAAGAATTTTTAAAGGGTATTACGTTCTAGTTTTTTATAACTGCTTTTTCTTTAAAACCTAAAGTATTGAAAAACCAATGGTGAATAAATTTGAAAGCAAAACTATGTAAATGTTATTTTTTGAGGGTTCGAATTTCGGTTTGAACCGAAGTTTTTGTTTTTTTAAAATCGAAAATGAAACATTAAAGAGAAAAATGTGTGGGAAAAACCGACACTGAAACCATTAAATAAACTTTTAAAGGTTTTTACGTTCTAATTTCTTGATTTTTGGTTTTTCTTTAGAACCGAAACTGAAAGAAAAACGAAAACAAATAATTAAGTAATTGGAAAGGAAAACAGTGTAAATAGTAATTTTTTTTAGGTATCAGTTTCGGTTCGAACCGTAGTTTTTGTTTGTTTGAAATCGAAACTAAAACTAAAGAGAAGAAGTTTGGGTAAAACCGATACTGAAACAAAAAAAAAAGAATTTTTAAAGGTAATTACGTTCTAGTTTCTTTATAACTGCGTTTTCTTTAAAACCGAAACTGAAGAAAAACCAATGGTGAATAAATTTGAAAGTAAAACTGTGTAAATGTTATTTTTTTGGGTTTAAATTTCGGTTTGAACTGTAGTTTTTGTTTTTTAAAATCGAAAATGCAACATTAAAGAGAAAAAGTGTGGGTAAAACCGACACTGAAACCATTAAATAAACTTTTAAAGGTTTTTACGTTCTAATTTGTTGATTTTTGGTTTTTCTTTAAAAGCGAAACTGAAACCTGAAACAAAAAACCAATAATGAAGTAATTGGAAAGCAAAAGAGTGTAAATATTAATTTTTTAGGACTCAATATCAAATTTAAAACCGTTGTTTATTTTTGCAAACGAATTTAAAACCTAAAGAGAAAAAGTGTTGGTAAACCCGAAACTAAAAAAAAACAAACTTTTAAAGTGTTTTAGGTTCGAATGTCTTGATTTTTGTTTTTTCTTTAAAACCGAAACTGAAACCTTAAAGAAAAACCATTAATGAAGTAATTGGAAAGCAAAAGAGTGAAAATATTAATTTTTTTTAGGTTTCATTTTCGGTTCGAACCGTAGTTTTTGTTTCTTTCAAATCGAAACTAAAAGGTAAAAAAAAATACTGTGGTTAAATCCGAAAAAGAAAAAAAAAGAACCTTTAAAGGGTTTTACGTTCAAATTTATTGATTTTTGGTTTTTCTTTAAAACCGAAACTGAAACCTAAAAGATATACGAATAATGGAGTAATTCGAGAGCAAAAGAGTGTAAATATTAATTTTTTAGGTTTCATTTTCGGTTCGAACCGTAGTTTTTGTTTCTTTGAAATCGAAACTAAAACTAAAGAGAAGAAGTGTGGGTTAAAACCAAAACTGAGAGCAAAAATTAAAAGAATATTTAAAGGGTATTACGTTCTAGTTTTTTTATAACTGCTTTTTCTTTAAAACCTAAAGTATTAAAAAACCAATGGTGAATAAATTTGAAAGCAAAACTATGTAAATGTTATTTTTTGAGGGTTCGAATTTCGGTTTGAACCGAAGTTTTTTTTTTTTTTTAAATCGAAAATGAAACATTAAAGAGAAAAATGTGTGGGTAAAACCGACACTGAAACCATTAAATAAACTTTTAAATGTTTTTACGTTCTAATTTGTTGATTTTTGGTTTTTCTTTAGAACCGAAACTGAAAAAGAACGAAAAACAAATAATTAAGTAATTGGAAAGGAAAACAGTGTAAATAGTATATTTTTTAGGTATCAGTTTCGGTTTGAACCGTAGTTTTTGTTTGTTTGAAATCGAAACTAAAACTAAAGAGAAGAAGTTTGGGTAAAACCGATACTGAAACAAAAAAAAAAGAATTTTTAAAGGTAATTACGTTCTAGTTTCTTTTTTACTGTGTTTTCTTTAAAACCGAAACTGAAGAAAAACCAATGGTGAATAAATTTGAAAGTAAAACTGTGTAAATGTTATTTTTTTGGGTTTAAATTTCGGTTTGAACTGTAGTTTTTGTTTTTTAAAATCGAAAATGCAACATTAAAGAGAAAAAGTGTGGGTAAAACCGACACTCAAACCATTTAATAAACTTTTAAAGTGTTTTACGTTCTAATTTCTTGATTACTGGTTTATCTTTAAAACCGAAACTGAATCCTAAAAGAAAAACCAATAATGGAGTAATTCCAAAGGAAAATGGTGTAAATATTAATTTTATTAGGTTTCAGTTTTGATTTGAACCCTTGTTTTTGTTTTGTTTTCAATCGAAACTAAAATCTAAAAAGAAAAAACGTTGGCAAAGCCGAAACTGACACCAAAAAAATGAGCTTTTAAAGGTTTTTACGTTCAAAGTTCTTGATTTTTAGATTTTCTTTAAAAGCGAAACTGAAACCTAAAGGAAAAACCAATAATGGAGTAATTGGAAAGCAAAACAGTGTAAATGGTAATTTTTTTACGTATGAGTTTCGGTTTGAACCGTTGTTTTTGTTTTTACCAATCGAAATTAAAACCTAAAAATAAAAAGTGTGGGTAAAACCAAAACCAAAAAAATGAACTTTTAAAAGGTTTTACGTTTTAATTTCTTGATTTTTGTTTTTATTTTAAAACGCAAACTGAAACATAAAAGAAAAACCATTAATAAAGTAATTCGAAAGAAAAAAAGGGTAAATATTAATTTTTTGATGTTTCAGTTTCGGTTCGGACTGTAGTTTTTGTTTCTTTCAAATCGAAACTAAAACTAAAGAGAAAAAGTGTGGGTAAAACCGAAACTGAAAGCAAAAAAAAAGAATTGTTAAAGGGTATTACGTTTTAGTTTCTTTATAACTGCTTTTTGTTTAAAACCGAAAGTGAAAAAAAACCAATGGTGAATGAAATTGAAAGCAAAAAAGTGTAAATGTTATTTTTGTGGGTTTGAATTTCGGATTGAACCGTAGGTTTTGTTTTTTAAAATTGAAAATGAAACATTAAA